>CAWUHW010000004.1:2378330-2569227 GCA_963922195.1 Panagrolaimus sp. PS1159
TATTTTTAGCTCCCCCAAAGCTTCAACCCTTACAAATGGCATTATTACAATTAACTTCGATGGCAATAATATGATTGCATCTATCACTAATTCTCAATCTGGCAAAACATATCCCTTCAAACAATCCCTTCTCGCTTATAAAGGTCATGACAATGTTGGAGAATCTTCTGGAGCATATATCTTTCGTCCACAGGTTAATACTCCAGACGTTGTTAATGGTCAACCTGGATTAACATTAACATATTTGGAAGCTCGACAAGTTTATTCTGATTGGTTATCACAAACTATCCGACTTGTTCCAAATAAGACTTTTATTGAATTTGAATGGACTGTTGGACCACTACCAAAAACAAGCGAAAATTTTCATGATTATGGCAAAGAAGTCATTGCTCGATATGAAGCACCAACAATTAAAAGTGGAAAAGAATTTTACACTGATTCTAACGGCCGTCAATTAATTCTTCGAATTCGTGACTATAATCAAGATTTTCAAGTAGATAATTCTGGAGAACCTGTTGCAGCAAATATGTATCCAGTAAATTCTCGGGCAATGATAAAAGATGATTCAACTTCATTGATGGTTTTAACAGATCGTTCACAAGCTGGTGGATCGATTGTTGATTCCACACTTGATTTATTACTTCATCGAAGAGATTTTTATGATGACGGATGGGGAGTTAATGAAGCTCTCAATGAACCTGAGTACTCTGCGTTGATACCACTGCTTTAGTTGTTCGTGGCCGGCATCGAATATTCTTGTCTGATTCTACATCTGCACGAGTCTTACATAAACTAGCA
Organism: Panagrolaimus sp. PS1159; assembly: GCA_963922195.1. Taxonomy (NCBI): domain Eukaryota; kingdom Metazoa; phylum Nematoda; class Chromadorea; order Rhabditida; family Panagrolaimidae; genus Panagrolaimus; species Panagrolaimus sp. PS1159. Next base: position 2,379,129 of record CAWUHW010000004.1, read on the forward strand.
GCTTATGAAATATTCCATTCACCAATTATTACATTCGCAAATTATGACAATGTTCCAAATTATGCAAGAAAATATGCAACAACTTTCTCAGGATTGGCAACAGCTCTACCACAAAATATACATCTTCTAACCTTGAAGCAATTGGATGCTTCAACTTTATCCTTCGATTGGAACATATTTTTGCAAAAGGCGAAGACTCTGTTTTATCCCAATCTGCAACAGTTGATTTAACAACTTTATTCAAGCAATTCAAAATTGTTTCTGCACAAGAATTAACACTTGGAGCAAATTTGGTTTTATCTGGAAGTGGTAAGTTTTTAATTAACAGCCATTAAATTCAGTAATCGCATGCGGCTTTCAGCATCAACAAAAGTAACCCTCAATCCACAAGATATTAAAACTTATCAAGTTACAGTAACTCCACAGTAAAGTAGACAATTATTAAAAACAAAAAATGTTAGATTCTTTATAAAAATTATATAAAATGTAAACGTTTAAAATAATAAAAAATAAAAGTGAAAAACATCCGCTGAATTATTTAAATTAAAACCCTAAAAATGTTAATATGGGTTTAAAAAATCATAAAAAATTGAAAAAAATACGATTAATTCAAAAACCATAAAACTGTTAAAAAAAAAGGAATGTTATTGTGCCGAAAATACATGTCAAAATAAAATCCAGCATTAAAAAAACTCTTAAGAAATTCATACAAAAAAGCATAATGACTCACACCTTCGAAATAATCAGATTTTTCGAAATCGTGATTTGCAAAGTTAAAGGTGCCATTCAGAAGATTTATTAAAACTGAAAAAGGATATATTTCAACAAATAATACTGCAGAATCTTTTAAAACCTTATTCAAAAATCAATATCCATTTAGAATTCCAGAAACGTAAAAACACCGATTGACATCAAAAAAAAAGAGTGTGATTAAAATAAATAAAAAAGTGATGTGATAATAATAAAAAAAAAAGGATTAAAAAAAAGAAGAGGAAATGTGTTGGCAAAACAATGATCAAAAATGTAAATGATGTTTTAAAATCCATATAAAAGCAGTTCAAATTGGTTGGTAAAAGGCATATACATAGTTCCAACAGCCGCTTTTGGAACCAACCTAAAAAACAAGATGGAATCAAAATTGTTTATTGCACTTCTCGTTGCAGCTCTTTTGGCTTTCTCTGGTAAGTTTTAATTTATATTTATTAATTTATATTATTATTTTTTTCAGCTGCTCATGATGATGATAGCAATGGATCAGATTCTGGTTCCGAATCTTTAGGATCATGGGGAGACTCATTTGAAGAACAAGATGATGATTGTGATCGACTTGTTGATGGCTCAGATGATAATGATGGAAAATGTGATTTAACTGATGGCCTTGAAGAAGTTCCAGATAAATGTGATTGTACTGCAGAAGAAAAGACAACACTTATTGAATGGATTACTTCATTAAAGGTTGAACTTAAAGTTAAAGTATCAATTGAAGAACGTTTAACCATTGCATCTGCAAGTATCCTTAAATTCCAAATGGAAAATCCAACACTTTATGAAATGATTCAATATCAAAATGTTTCATCATGGGGATATCTTGCATCTTTCACAAAGATTGTAGAATTCCGTCAAACTAAAAAAATTGAATCATTGATTACACTTGATGATGAAGATAATTGCCCACTCTTTGATTTCTTATTCAATTGCACCGATGGCTCATATGAACAACAATCAGCTGTTGAAGCATTAATCAATGAAACATTAATTGAAATTTGTGGTGATATGACCCTTTCAATCACAAAAAAGAATGTTGCTATCTTCAAAGCCCTTTCTAAATTCTTTTCAATTAATGCTGAATGGCAATTCAAATTTTTCACATCTAAAATGGTTGGATTTGGTTCTTTCCAATCATTCTTCCAAATTACTAAAAGCTTTTATCAAAAAACTCAAGTTGATGTTATCCTTGAAGGTGATGTTGAAGAATGTGGATTTATGGTTGCATTCAAAAATCAACTTGAAATGATTAAAACTGATACAACCATTTCTATTACAATTAAAGGAATCCTTAATCAATTCTATGCACGTATCCTTCAACAATTAAAACTTGGTGGTCTTAAAGGTAAAGCTCGTCTTGCAATCATCATTAAAGAAATCAGAAAACTCATTAAATTCCATCCACAACCAGAATTCATTAAATGTATTCTTGGAATTAACATTTTTGATTTTGGTTCGTTGTTTGGATTTGATCTTCTGTGGACCTGGAAAAATTGGTTTTGAACCAAAACCAACACCAATGATTCCATCTCCAAAACCAACATGCAGTTGTACCTGTGGATCTACATTTATGCCTTAAATAGAAATTATTCTGCCATCAAATAATAATTATTGTTATTCTTTATTGTACAATTTTGTGTCACTTTGATATTTAGTTTGTAGTTTTCAAAGTGAATAAATAAATTGACATTTATACCTTTTTTGAAATTCATTTTTGAAGTTAAGAAAAAAATCAGATTTCAGCACTTTATAGTCTATAAAAATCTTTATTTTTGCTTGTTTTATACACTATGGAAAAACAGACATTTTGTCAAAAAACCTCGAGGTTTATGGTATTTTTAAATAAAGAAAAATTAAGAAATCATAAATTCGATAAAATGGTAATACGGTATAAAACTCGTTTATAGAATGCCCCGGCTAGTGAAGAGCTTTTAAGTCACTGACATCATTTTCCACTAAAGTAGCAGAGAAATTAAATGGATGAAAAGAGAAATCCACGGAGAACCTAAGATTCGGCGTCGTTTGAGAAATAATTGATTCGAACCATATCTGGAAGATCCAACTGATTTATCTACAAAAATCTTTATTTCGTATAAAAAATAAAGATTTTTTTAGTTTCTGTCATCAAAATTTCGCAGATCACAGTGAATTTCTACTTTCAGCATTGAATGGATATTGGAAGAAAGTACGCGATTATCTATTAAAACAGGGAACTTGAATACAACACCTTTGAAGCACTTTCATGTTTGTTGATATCCTGCAAACGTCCGCAACAGTTGAATAATGTTCAACTTTTTCAGGATTCAAAACTCCTGTAAACTTGATTATTTCTGTCAAGTAATAGAAAAAATCACGTCTTTAAATTTCCTAATATATTTACATGTTAAGTAAAACATAAATAATTTAAACATACCTTTTCCAAAATTACGATTAAGGTCTTTTCATATAGACAAGTGAAATAGCAGTGAAGTCGAAAATGGCGGAAATACAATTGATTTTTCGTTTAAGATCAGCGCTTTAAAAATTTTTATAAAAGAAATTATTTCTGAGTTGGTACACATAGTTTATTCTTGGATAAATACTATATCTTTTGTATTTTCCTTGTCTATTTAATGACACTTTTCGATTTGTTTTTAAAAACAAATCAACAAGCGAAACTACAATGCTTGTATTAATAAGACTCAAAAATGAATTTCAAAAAAAGGTATAAATGTCAATTTATTTATTCACTTTGAAAACTACAAACTAAATATCAAAGTGACACAAAATTGTCAATAAAGAATAACAATAATTATTATTTGATGGCAGAATAATTTCTATTTAAGGCATAAATGTAGATCCACAGGTACAACTGCATGTTGGTTTTGGAGATGGAATCATTGGTGTTGGTTTTGGTTTCAAACCAATTTTTGCCAGGTCCACAGAAGATCAAATCCAAGAATGAACCAAAATCAAAAATGTTAATTCCAAGAATACATTTAATGAATTCTGGTTGTGGATAGAAATTAATGAGTTTTCTGATTTCTTTAATGATGATTGCAAGACGAGCTTTACCTTTAAGACCACCAAGTTTTAATTGTTGAAGGATACGTGCATAGAAAATTAATGTTTCATTGATTAATGCTTCAACAGCTGATTGTTGTTCATATGAGCCATCGGTGCAATTGAATAAGAAATCAAAGAGTGGGCAATTATCTTCATCATCAAGTGTAATCAATGATTCAATTTTTTTAGTTTGACGGAATTCTACAATCTTTGTGAAAGATGCAAGATATCCCCATGATGAAACATTTTGATATTGAATCATTTCATAAAGTGTTGGATTTTCCATTTGGAATTTAAGGATACTTGCAGATGCAATGGTTAAACGTTCTTCAATTGATACTTTAACTTTAAGTTCAACCTTTAATGAAGTAATCCATTCAATAAGTGTTGTCTTTTCTTCTGCAGTACAATCACATTTATCTGGAACTTCTTCAAGGCCATCAGTTAAATCACATTTTCCATCATTATCATCTGAGCCATCAACAAGTCGATCACAATCATCATCTTGTTCTTCAAATGAGTCTCCCCATGATCCTAAAGATTCGGAACCAGAATCTGATCCATTGCTATCATCATCATGAGCAGCTGAAAAAAATAATAATATAAATTAATAAATATAAATTAAAACTTACCAGAGAAAGCCAAAAGAGCTGCAACGAGAAGTGCAATAAACAATTTTGATTCCATCTTGTTTTTTAGGTTGGTTCCAAAAGCGGCTGTTGGAACTATGTATATGCCTTTTACCAACCAATTTGAACTGCTTTTATATGGATTTTAAAACATCATTTACATTTTTGATCATTGTTTTGCCAACACATTTCCTCTTCTTTTTTTTAATCCTTTTTTTTTATTATTATCACATCACTTTTTTATTTATTTTAATCACACTCTTTTTTTTTGATGTCAATCGGTGTTTTAACAGTTTCGAACAAAACATTTTTATATTATTTTTTTTCAATATTTGCGTTAAGTAAATTGCATTTTTTTGGTGATTTAGAATGCTGTAGTTTTTTAAGATTTTCGAGCGCTGGAGTCTGGGTTAGTTTTATTGTTATTTGCGGACCTTAGGCTTTGTTTGCTGTTTTTTCATCTTTTTCTGTTGCCTTTAACACGTGCAGTGAAAACTTATTTTAACAAAAAGATAATAAACAAAGAATTTAAATTCAGTTTTTTGTCGCATTATTATTTTCTTTGCAGATGTTGGAGAAAAAGAATTGTTTGCTTTTATTCATTAATAATATCTGATAAAAGCTGTATTTGCAATGATAGTCTTAAATAATTTTCGATATAACGCAAATTTTTCTTTTTGGTGCAATTGAATTCGGTGGCTGATAAACGTATCGAAAGGTTCGAGAATAAATTGCTGCACAAAGGGCCAAATTGAAAGCACTCATTGGAGTTGAATATGGTCCAATAATTTGATTTAATAGCATTCCAGGAGTTATCTATAAAATCAAAATTTCAATTTATTTGGTTTCTTTAAAAAGTTGATGAAATCATTTCAGGTATATGAAATTGAAAGACTGTTAAAATTAATTTATAAAACGAACCCATTGAACAACTTGTACAACAATATGTGGAAACATTTCAAAAAGGGTTGTTGAAAGAATTAACAACAAAATTCTTTGATGCAATTTTTTTATTGAAGCATTTTCGTGACTTAAAATCACTTTTGTTAAAACAAACAATAAACATCCGAAACCAAAATTAATTCCAATTAAGACCAATTTTGTTGGTAACATTGTTGTCAACAAATATGCTGATAAAAAGCAATTCAAAAATCGACATGTTGAAATTGAACTTTGTGGAATTGCAGAAAGGAATGGATTTATCCATAAAAATATTACTGGAAAAATTATAAATCCAATCAAAGCTCCATAAAAATAAAAAGATCGAAATCTTGAAGAATATTTAACTGGAAATAATACAGTAATGCAACGATCAGCACATAAAATTATATCCAAATATGTTCCCCAATAAAACATAATATACGGTAAAAACGAAAATGCATACAATAATCTTGCATCATATCCATATTCTTCAGGTCTCCAAAAGATTATTAAATACACACAATTTATCGTTGATAAAATACTCCAAATAAATAAAAATATAAAATAAAGATTCATAATTGGAGAAAATTTTGAACATTTTTTTAACAAATATTTATTAAATATTATTTTTAAAGTACAATAAAAAGTTATAAAAGAAAGCGATAAAGTAATAAAATGATAGAAAAGTGTGAAAAGAATTGCAGTATTCATTTTTTAGGAAAGAACTCTTTAGAAAAAATGGGTAAAAAAGTCCTTTTATAAGGTTTTCTCTTTTACATTTCAAAATAATGAATGAGCAATTTGGCAAGTTTTTTAAATTGGCACTTTTACCATTTTTTTAAAAAAAGGAATGAGAAATGTTCAAAAATAAGGAAATATAATTTACAATTCATGGCATATTATTAAAAAAAGCCTTTTTAAATACAAATATGAATTGTAAAATAGTATTACTAAATGACAAGTTTTTTTGGAACCCAGGTGAAGCTGTAAATTAGGGAAAAAAGTTGTTTCAGAGTACGCAAAGTATTTTCTGTAATTTTACTTCCTTTTTTTAATCATATTTTTATTTTGCGTTTTTTAAGTAACATTTGAACCAACATTCTTAGGAAAAAATTGAGTGAATAATTTCAAGGATAAAGTTCCAGAAATACATTTTTCGTCATTTTTACAACGTTATTTAAAATAGTGTTTTTAAATAAAAATTTAATATGAGACTGTAGCCTTCTATTTTTCATCAAAAACGACATACATATCAATTATAGATTATGAAAGTACGAAATAAATTTCTATAATTAAAGTGTTCACGATTTTGACACTCGTCTAAACTTTTTTAAATAGGGACAAAAAAATCACAAAAAAACTTTTCATTTATGTTGTGTTTGTGCAAAAATAAATTTCTCGGGTTATAAAAAAGCTTTTTGTTTGATTATTGTATGTCCGAAATCATAGGCTACTGAACTGCTCAATCATTTGTCTAAATATAGAAATATACCCATTATTGGCAAATTGTACATAATAAAATTTCAAATTTATTTAGAAAGTTTGCAGCAATTTTCGTTTGTTCAACTTATGTATGATTTAATTTTTTTGCGAAAATAAATGTATCAAAAAGAGCGTAAATCGAAATGTTATAATTTACTACAAAATGTATATGTTTTTTTTAGTAAAAAAGCATGCACTTAACTGTAAAATCCGGCTTCTGAATATTTTTGGCAACTACTGTAATGAAAAAGAAAGTGTTTAATTTTTTTTGTGCCTTTTTTTTCCTTTTTCGCGTCTTTTTTTCTGTTTATTTGAAAATTCATTGCATTGTTTTTTTTAATGTGTGGCTTTTTTGCGCAACATTTTTTCTATTGGCTTTTGTTTTTTTTTTTCGATTGGATGATATCTGTTCCTAAAGTAAACTATTTCCTCGCTTTGTGGTTTTTTTTTTCCTTTTTTGCGTCTCTTTTTTTGTTTATTTGAATATACATTGCATTTTTTTTTCAATGTATGGCTTTTCTTGCGCAGTATTTTTTTGTAATGGCTTTCCTTTTTGTTCGATTTGACGATATCTGTTCCTAAAATAAACTATTTTTTCGCGTTCGTTTGCACTTTTTTTCGTTGCTTTTTTTCCGCTTTTTCGCCTCCCATTTTTTAGCATTTAGAATATTCATTGCATTCTTCTTTTTTAAATGTGTTCCTTTTTTTTGTGCTCTATTTTTTTGCCTTAATGTATCTATTTTTAAAATTGGACAAATTTTTTGTTGCCTTTTTAAAGGTTGTTGCATTTTCTTCTCTGCTTTTTTAAAATATTAGTCTCAATGTTTTTTTAAAAAATCCCTTTGTTTTTTTGAAATACGTTCTTTTTTTTGGGCGTTGTTTTTTAGGATGACTTTTTTTGAAACATCGTTTTTTTGCGCACCCTATCGTCTGCGGCATTTATTAATTGCTTTTTTTTCCTTTTCGTTTTTATTTTGTAATCTGTTTTTTACTGCGGATTTTTTTGGTTTTTTTGTGTAAGTGTTTCTCTTTGTGATCAAAAAATGTACATCTGTCGAAGCTTTGAGCGAAAAATGCTGGCGCTTCAAAATTGTCGGCAAAAAATTAACCGAAGAAAAATATTTTTTATGAAATTGCAAACAACAATCTTTCAAAATTGTTTTTTCTATTTTCTTTCTCTTTGTTCAACGTTGTTTCGTAAAAGGGAACCATAAACAAGACATCTTAGTAAAATTTTTTTTTGATTTTTTTCGTGCCATTACAATGCCCTTTTTGTTTATTTTATATAATTAAGTTTTTTGTAAGGGATTGTCCAGATCTGACGTTTGGTAAAAATCAAAAATCTCAAATCCCCCCATTCCCTCCATCAGAATTTTATTTTGAAGTTTGCCGCTTTTTATATAACATCAGGTTCTCCTGTTGTCACAAACGTCGAGCTTTCTCACCACTTTCAAAATTCCTGTACCTATAAAGGACAACAGACAAAGGAAAAATGGCGCCAAAGCATCCATTTTATCCATTTTTTCGTGCTCTTTTCCTATTTTTTTTATGTTTTAACATTTCCAAGCTTGTGGTCGGCCGACTAAGACATTATGGGAATATAAATATATTTAAACCAAATAAAAGTAAAAGACATCTATAGTTACTATAAACTTTATTCACTTTTAAAGTTTCTATATAATAAAATTGGTTTCAGTGATTCCCTTTTTTTCTATTATGGTTGAAATTATTAGTTCTCTTGTTGGAAGAAAAGATGCAAGTTGCATTGCTTTATTCGTTGAAGTAATTGACAGAATTGATGTATATGTATTTGATTGTGAAAGAAATGAATATCTTTCAATGATTTATTCCACGAAATCAATTGCTACAAGAAAATTCGTCAAAGATATCCCAACTCTTTTTGGTTCAAAGTTAAATGGTGCAATTTTGCAAATTGATGCTTTAAGAATTTTTGATTTTGAAAATTCAATTGAACTTTGTAAAAGTTTTAAAGACAAATTCGATGCTCTTAAAATTCCATCATTTTTTCCTGCTGGTACAGAAGTTCATTTTTCTGCAATGATTATTGCCGCAAAATTAACTAATTTAAAAATTGGTGATTTAATTGTTATTGCACTTCCGGATAAAAGAACTACAATGTTTGAATTTGAATATACAAAATTTGGATGGAAGAGAATTGGCGGCCCATATGGATTTGTTGATGTTCAAAACAAAATTAATAGCCTCAAATGTATTCTTTTTCCGAACGATCCCAATTTTGATTTTGAAATTAAGTTGTTAAATGCAATTGTTTCTGAAACTCCTGAAAAGCTAATTTTACATGAAATAAATTTTGGAAATTACATGAAAGAATATTTGTCTGAAACTTCAAAATGGATGAAAAATAAAAATGGTTATGTTAAAAATTATGTTATTCCAAAAGTTCGAAATGGAATTATTATTACAAGTTTTTATGGTGAACCACTTCTTACATTTAAACCTGATGAAATTTGTCCAGCTTCAGAATCTTATGTTATTCCAAAATCAATGACTCATATAATTGTAAGTTGTTCCTTTTTAAAGCCGCCATTAACTTTTTTTTCACATTTCAAATAACTTTTCTTATTTAATTGAAAGAAAAAAGAAAAAAGCCACTTTTTGTTTGACTGGAAAATCTTTTCTGTTCGATTTAAACAAAAACAGTTTTCGCAGTCAAACTCAACGTCGCTTGCCACTTTATTTATTTTGAAGAAATGTTTTCCAAAAAAAGTCGAAATTTCGACTTGACCCCCCCCCCCCCCCCGCCCTCAAAAAGCAAAAGAAAAGCAATTAAAAATTTTGTAAATAGACATTTGTGGGTCACACTAAACGCTGGTCCGATAAATGACTTCTTAAGCTTCGTTGAACATTTTTGCTCTTCGCCCGGGCCGGCATTTTGTGGACCGGAATGCGGACCGGGCTGGCATTCTTTTGTTTTAAATCAATAGACAATGTCAATTAAATTCTGCTCATCATTGAAAGCTTCATTTTTAGGAAACAAAAGTGAATGGAGCTTTTATGAAATTATTTGCTGATGTTCTGATTATGAATCAAAAATGTCATCGTCTTAAACTTACAATTTCTGTTGATGAAAATAGCTTTTTTACTTTTAATTCTGAAGGAATTCTTTTACCGAAAATTGAAAATCTTCCAAAAATTGTGAATGAAAAAGTTAAATCAAAAATTCCAATCATTGGTTTTTGTGATGATTTTTCTGTTGTTTGTGTTTACAAAAATGGTGGATATAAATTTGCTGATAAATGGAATGGTATGTTTCACCCTGCTTTTAAACTTTAAATTAAAAAGAATGTATTTTAGGTATATTTGGAAATTTAAATTTTATCAATTTTTCATCGAAAGAACCAAAATTTGGTAAAAATGCTGTGAATCCAATTAAAGAAAAAGAGCGAACAGCTGCCATCGGTATTACACTTTCCTTAAATTTTTTTCTTTTAATTCTTTTCATATGTTTAGATTTGAAAGATCAAACTTTTATTTTTAATCAAACATTTTCTTCTCAATTTTCAACTTTTGATGAAAATGGCCCAAAACGGTATCATCATGAATATCAAATTTGCGGTAAGCTTTTTTTTACATTATACAATAATAAATATTTAACCTTTTTTTACTTTTTTTAGATCTCATAAAAATTATGTCAATGAATCCAAGCAATATTAAAATAAAAAAAGCATGGCCATTTAAAGTTGTCAAAAATAACAAAGATGAAATAATGTTGGAATTTTATTCACATGGCGAAATTCTTAAAGCTGCATCTCCGGCATTTTTAATGGCATTAATTCTTCAAGAACAAATTAAAGTTATTAAAAATGAAAATGGAAAAGAAAAAGAAAAACCTGCTAAAATTGGATTTTGTATTTTGGATGAAAAATATGAAAATGATGAAATTGAACGAATCAAAAATGGATTAAAAAAAGCTTGTGGATTGTTGAAAGTTAGTTCAGAATTTTTTGATGTTTAAATTTTAAAAGTTTAATTCGTATTTATCATTCTTTAAAAACTTTTTTTGTACTGTTTTATATTTATTGTAAAACGTTATGTTAAGTTTTAATTTTTTTAAAGTTTAAGCATTTGTTGAATATTTTATATTTGTTTAATTATTCATGACAGTTTTTGTAATAAAAAATATCCTGTAACCATTTTTTAAAATTTTCTATTTCGTAAAAAATTGTTTTTTTATTTTTTCGCCATAAAAAAACCTTTGTTACACCACACAAAATAGAATAGATTTCAATCACAAAGAATGTTTTTCACTAAATGTTTCAGTATTATTGCAAGATAAAAAATATGTTTTCTTTTTTTTTTGTCGTGAAATTGCTTTCTCACAAAAGTGTTTAAAAGCAGTCGGTTTTTTTTACTTTTTATCATTCATATCTTTTACCAACTTTCATCACTTTCCTTTTCAACTATGTTTAACATGGACAAAGATAATAGCTCAGATGAAACGATCTCTGATGAACAAGCTGCTAAAGATCGGGCTTATGAAAGAGGATATAATCGTGACGTAAGTAGTTTGATCTTCCAATATTGTTGATAATGTGTTACCTTTTGTGGTACAAGATTAGAACAAAAGTGAAAAATGAAATTAGGGTAACATTTTAACAATATGAAATTTTAGAGTGATGATAGCTCATAAATCCATCGAAGGAACGAGAAGTGAAAATAAGATTATTCCGCTTCAACTGAACATGCTACAACAAATGTCATAAATCAATAAATTAAATTTTTTTCTAAACTTCTTTGTATCATTTTCATAATTTTTTAATCAATTATGTTTATTGATAATAAATATGATAATTTGGCACAACAAAAACTATGTCCATATATCTAAAAAATGATGTCATTTTTAATAAGAAAATGTGAAAAAAATTTTTTCAAAAATCTCTGAAAAATACTTCCTTTCTGATTTCTTAATTAAAAACTATAATAAAACCAACTAAAGATCCAAAATAAAATTGATTTCCTTCCTTTGTGGTATTTTTAAGAGTTTGTTTTTACCCAAAAAATTGTAAATAATGTTTAATAAGTTTTACATTGAAAAAAGGGTTGGCGTCAGCACAGTTCTATATTTTTATTTATTTATTTGATCAAAAATCTAAATTAATTATGGTTTTTCGTAACATTACACAATCTTTTCATTGTGGTTTTAAAAATGAAAAAAAAAAACATAAACAACTTCTTTTAAGAGTTTAAGAGCACTTTTTTATATGTATTATAGTTAATTTTTTATTTGACTGCGATTATATTTTGGAAGACAATAATCAGAAGAACAAAAAGAAGTGCATAAAACTCGGTGTTGAACATTTTAACTTTGAATGGAATTAGTTCAGCGAACTTTATGGGTTTCTTTTTTTCCATCAAAAAAAAAATGTGTATGTACGGGATTTTCAATCACTGATCATTACCACTTTTTTAATTGTAAACAAAAAAAAAACAATGATGATCAGAAAGAAATAAAAAAACTTGTTTATAGAACAAACCCAATTATTTTTGAAATGGTATATAAATCTTGAAAAAAATTGAGAAAAAAAGTAATCAACATCAGATTCTTCAGTTTTATTTTACGTTTATAAAAAAATGATGCAAAAACTTATCACTGTTTTCCTTATCTTTGCTCTCATTGCTTCAGTCTCTGCTCAATGGGGATATGGCGCATATGGTGGATATCCAGGTTATGGATATGGTTATGGACCAGGTATTTTTTGACATTTGTTTAGTTTGCTTTGTGGGATGGTGCAATCAGCGTTTTTTGCTTTGAGAATTTTTTTAGTGATGGTAGTTTCTTAGCGCGAAATGCTTTTAATAAACAGTTATGACACTGTAAAGCCAAGTATTACCAAATAATGATAATACTGGCTAATTCTTTGTAGGTTTATACAGACCCTATGGGGGTGGATTTGGACGTGTTGGCTATGGAGCTTTAAGAGGGGCAGCAACAGGGGCTCGAATTGGCGCTGCATTAGGAGCCCTTGGCAGTGTAGTCGGATAAATACTCTCTCTCTCATATAATATTATACACTTGTAAATATCCAAATTCTTTCTTTATTTATATCAGTACAATTTACTACTACTTTTATAAAGTACAACAGCTTTCATGTAACCATGTTTTTAAAAATAAATTTGATTTTGATTAACCAATTAGACTACTTACAAACAAAAGTCATGCAATTCAATGAGGGGAGGGGGATTTTAAACATTTGTTTAAACATTTCATAAACCTAATTATTTTTTCAGGTATGTACGGACCATATGGCGGTGGAATGTATGGTGGCGGAATGGGATCTGGTATGATGAATGGAGCAATGCAAGGTGCTCGAGTTGGTGCAGCTCTTGGTGCACTTGGTGGACTTGTTGGATAAAAGAAAATACTTTTTTTTAATTCTGTACCTTCAATCTCATTTTTTAAATAATAATAATAATATTATATTGTACAGTTTTTGATATTAATAATAATAAATTGCTTTTAATATAAAAGGATATGTTTAAAGTGTGTCCAAAAACATCTGCAGAGACATTTGTAGCGGCTATTTTTACATGTGCTGAATTCTCACTCACACGCAAAGTCAAAAAATGTGTTTTTTAAAAGCTAACAAAAATTCGCCTATTTTTTATTAACTCTACCTCTCAAAAGGGATACGAGACAAAATTGAATTTCTTTTCATGGTTGCTAATAGAAAAATCTATTAAAAGCAGTTTCCAAAGTAACAACAACAAACAGAGTGTCACCTTTCACAAAATTTTTACCATTGCTACGGCTACAAAAAATTGAATTAAAGATGTTTTTTCCTTCCATTTCGCATTTTTTTTTTCGTAGCTCTAGTTTTTTAATAGAAATTAAAGGCAGTACTCGAAAATTCCATGGCACGTAAAAGCGATACAGAATGGCTCAACTTTTATTTAAATAAAAAAGAAGCAGACGAACGCCCCTTTTTTTAAGCCTTTTTTGATTACAATTTTTTTTTCGTTTGTTTTGGTATGTTAAGCTTTTACTTAAAAAAGTAAAAATGGTCGTTGGTTTTATGTTAAATTATAAATGTATTTGTTGAGTTTTGAATGTTTATAAAGTCAAATCAGTTTTTTTGTAGATTTTTTAGCAACGATAGTTGCCAATTATCTGTAGAGTCATAATTGTTGCAAAATAACTTTCAACACCTCAAAAGTTACATTTTTAAAAAAGGATACATTTTTCATTTTTAACGTTTTTTTCAAAATGCTGTTAACCTGAAGATAAGGCAAGAAAAAGATCGATCAACAGGTTCACACCATTTCGAAAAAAACGTTAAAAATGATAAATATAATCAAATTATCGGCTCCCTTTAAACGGAATAAGGATTTTATTGTTGTTAAACTTTAAAAAAGCAATTAATCAAAGTAATGTTTGCTAGGGTCAAATATGATAGGTTACCTCTTTTCACAATTACCTGTTAAAAAGATTAAAAACTTCATATTTAAATTCAAATGTTTCTAAAATATTTTGTTAATTAAAAACAAAAATTTACTTCTTTCATAATTTCAGTTTAATCTCTTTATTTTTCCCTGTTTATTTGTGACCAAAAAAGACAAGTTTTTGCACATAATTTTATGATGACAAAAAGTTGCAAAAATCTGTGCTGTTGTTTGCGTTTTCATTATTAGTTTTTGGAGCTTTTTAATAAAAAATAAAGAAAGAGAGTAGAAAAAAGGGTTACACTAGAACTTTCTTACAAAAGAAAGGTTTTTTAAATTGCAGTTTTTGTGAAAAAAAGGAAGAGAAAAAATAAAAATGAAAAGATCAAATTTCACTAGTATTGGCTTTTTTGTTAAGATTATTTTCTACTTCTTCTTGTGAACCTGAATTCAATGTTGTTAGAAATTGAATGATGCTATTTTAGAGGGGGAGAAAAGAAAAAAATGTTGCATTATTTAAGTTTTGAAAAAAAGAGATTTTTTTTCATGAGTTGACTGAACAATTGATGAAAGTGATGTGAAATTGGAATGTGTTGTAAAAAGAGATGAGTTTTTTTGGAAATGGAATATATATCGTTTTCCAAAAAAAGTGTTTCTTCAACATTTTATCTGTTTTTTAAAAATTTTGTTTATTTTTTTCTTTTTACCTTTAAGTTTGTCAAAATAAGAGATATAAGAAGCGGATATGAAAAATGTTTTTTTACCCCATTCAAAAAAGGTTCGAAAAAGACAAAAAAGCCATTTTGCCAAAAAAACGCGTTTTGTTAAAAAAAATCGGTATAGTATTAATTTATACCCCTTTTTTGGATGAATTTTACCCCTAATTTTTTAATCCCCCCTTTTTTGGATGAATTTTACCCCTAAACTTTATGTGCATTTTACTAATGTAACTAATAATGTAATTTATATTACATGAACATGAAAAGAAACAATAAGATTTTAACAATTCAATGAAGAAAATCAACAAAAAAAGTTTTAATCAAAAGACAAAGCTGGGCCATGTTTCTTTGGTCTACCACATCGATTTCTTCCGCAATCAGTTAATTGCTGACGACGAGCTTCAATTGATGTGAATTTACGGCGCTTCCGTTTGACTTCAATAACAATAACATGTTTGCAAAGTTTTCGTTGTGCACCAAGGGGACAGCTACAAGTTAAAATACCATCAAAAACTTTTGAATCAGCAACAACAACAACATTACGTTGAAACTTTTTAACATCTTCATATGTGAAAACATCACTATCGAGCAAATCAACCAATGCTTGAAAGTCATCGTCATTCAGTTCTGAAGTTGATCGACGTAAATAATAAAGATTTGCATCTTCATCTTGAATAATTGAAGTTGTTTGTTTGAAATCATATGCAGCAACCCAATCTTTATCAGTAATACGAACTTCAGCTGCTCCAAAATTCTTATCTCTCATTCGAACCATAAATTTTTGAAGCAATGTAATTCCACGAGTTAAAGGAGCTTTTTGCGTAATAAAATCCACCTTAATCCATTTATTTGATGTACATAAATAAAAATGATGCTGCTTTTATGCAACAAATGTTTGTGTAAAAACAACTGTATAAAGTTTTTAATATTCCACTTTTCTAATATGTTGTAAAATATTCAAAGAAGAAATTCAATTTTTTTTTTAAAAATTACTTAACCCATAAAATTTTAAGAAAAAAAAGGAGATTAAAAAATTAGGGGTAAAATTCATCCAAAAAAGGGGGGATTAAAAAATTAGGGGTAAAATTCATCCAAAAAAGGGGGGATTAAAAAATTAGGGGTAAAATTCATTCAAAAAAGGGGGGATTAAAAAATTAGGGGTAAAATGCATCCAAAAAAGGGGTATAAATTAATATATTTCCAAAAAAATCTCATTTTTTCCATACAAAAAAAAGTGAGATTTTCCCAACAGTTGGGAAAAGTGAGATTTTTACAACTGTTGGGAAAACTTTTTCATATCCGCGTCTTATATTATAGATAATTTACGATTCTTATAATAAAAAAATTTGTTCATGATTTTTTCACATGTTTTTTTAATTTTCTTCGATTAAATCAAAAATGCCAGCAGCCTATTTGTTTAAAATTCCTTTTTCTATTTTAATTATTTTTAGACCTTTGATAAAATCCCATTTTTTTACTCAATCAAAATTAAAAGGAAAAACCAGTATTTATAAAAAAATTGTAAACATTGATACCAACTTATTTTTCATTCAAGTGTGTGTTTATTATTAAAAAAATTACAACAAAAAAATAGATTATTAACGAAAAAAATATTTTTAATCCATCATTTTTTTTTTCTGTCAATTATTATTGATTATTGCACAATTAAAAGTTGATCGAAAAGTGTCAAAAAAGAAAAAAAGATGCCGATGAATAAGATTATTATTATATTTTTATAAATTTTTTGAAGGACAACAATTGCATTCTCTCTTTTTTTCTTGCATTAAACATTTTTTATTATTTTTATGTTTTGATTACTTTTTTTATTTTAAAAACGGGTTAGGTTTTTGTTGCGGTGGTGGTGGTTATTGACAACGGGACAATTTTAATAGTAAGTTAGAAAAAAAAGTTGTGGCCACAAATTTATAGGAAACCAAAAATTACTTTACAGCTGCAAGTAACATGCAACAACTTTTTTGCTAAAAATACATCTTTAAGCTTTTTGAATGTAATTGTAGCATCTGTGAATTAATGACATCCTGTCTGGTATTTTTTTCAACTATTGTCCATTTTAAGCTTTCTTTCATACTTTAAAAGCCATTTTTAACCAAAATCCAAAAAATGATGAATGAAAACAAAATTTTATCGCTGAAAAAATCTCTTTTTTAAAACTGCATATTTCTGTTATTCTTTCAAAACTTAAAAGAAAGGACTTTTTAGTGCCTTTTTGGTTTTTAAACTCTTTCTTTTTTCTTTAAGGAACACATCTGCCTTGTTTTTGGCTGCTTTTGTTTGTCTTTTTTTCCGCTTTCATTTATATTTAAAGAAAGTTATGTGAATTTTCATTTATTGGCAGCTTTTTGCAGCAATGTTTTAAGAACCCTTTTTTAAGGAACAATGTTCAAACTTCGCTGTTAAACTTATCGCTTTGTTTTTTTTGTTTTTAAATTTTGATAATCTCAAAGGGAAACTTCTGCAAACAGATATCCGTGGCACAGTTTTCAAAAGAAAAAATAACCTCTCTATTTTTAAGTTTTAAAACTTTCAAGAAAGTGTTTTCTTTCTTTTTTTGCAAAAACGATAATTTAATTTTTATGAGTAACATTGACTTCCGAGCAAACAGTTGTTCAATTCTTTTTTTTTTTTGTCCTGAACCAACTATAAGCCTTTCTCTCTCTTTTTCTCTCTTATTTTTGTGAAATTGAAAAAATAGAGGAAAAAGGAGCAACATTTACGTTTTATTTCCGTTTGGGTTAAAATTCTAAAAAAATAAAATTTTCTATTAGTCAAGCTTTATTATGTTTCCCACGTTTTATAAAAAGATTAATTGGTTTGGATCTGATTCATTGGTGATGAAATTTGAAAAGTTTTTTTACTTGTTTTGCATTTTTATTTTATTAAAAGTTTGGTAGTTTCCAAATTTTAAGAAGAATGCCAAATTTTTGAGATGTTAAAAGGCTAAAGTGCCACATTTTCACATAAATTTGTAACTTTAATTTTGCAACATTTGATTTGATTTTATCTTTTTTAATACAATTTTTTACATTTTTTTACTGTATTTTTATTTCCAAAATACTTTTAATATATATTTGCATTTCACATTTATCTAATAATCCTTCCAATAACTTTTTGAGTAAATAATCAAATAATCCCCCCTCTCTAAATTCTTTGTTAACAGTAGTTTTTTTCTTTTACTTTTTTATTGACAAAATGTATCGGAAACAGACACTATACTTAAGCATTTTCTAAAAACCAGACGTTTTTTTTTCGTTCTCTTTTCTTTTTATTAAAGTAAAGCTGCTTTTAAGAGTTACTTTGTTTGTATCACTTTTCTTTTTACATTTTTTTTAATTCATCAAAAGTAGATAAATTTAGTAATCTTCTCAAGAAACAAAAGAAATTCCCCTTCAAAAAAATATCAACAATTTTTAATGTTTTTTATTAAATAGAAGCAGCAGTAGTAGTAAGCAAACAAAAAAAAACTAAAGCTTTTAGGAAGCGAAAAAGATTAATATGAATCATCTTCTTTTTCTTTTTTGATTACATTCATTTGAAACAAACAAATATCTCTCTTTTTTTCTTTGCAGGGATATTTTTGTGTTCAGCTTTTTATTCCCCCCCATTTAAAAGTAGTTGTTATCATTGTCCCCCCTTTATTTTAAAAAAACTGCTTGACAACAAACAACATCAACAACGAGAGAAGGAAAAAAAGGGGGAGGAGAAAATATATACACGCACATATACCCCAAAAAGAAACCAAAACCAAACGTTATTTTTTTAACTGTGTTTAAAATTTTTTTTTGTTTCTTTTTTATTTTTTTTAAAGGGCGTTTTTTTTGTCAAAATGTGGAATGAACGACAATAGCCAGCAAGACAACAAGAGGCAACAAGAGCCCTGCAACTCCAGTCGTCCCAATAGTAGTAGTTCGTTGTTTGTCGGAAGGAAAGGAAAGGGAAAGAAAGAAGTCCCTTTTAACAAACAACAACAGCAAAAAGAGAGAGAGAATGTCGTCGTTTACGTTCAACACTTATTTTTTTTTATTATATTTCGTTTTTTTTGACTAACTTTTTTTTGTCAAATTTTTTATGAAGCACGTTGGAATCAACCACGGGTTTTTTGGTCAATGGAAAAATTCCATACGAGACAATTTTTCTCGAGGAAAAAGAGAAAATTTTTCAATTTTTATTGACGATTTTTAACAACTTTTTCAGATTAGTTTTTTATCTTTTTATGTTTTTTTACAATTATAGTTTTAATCAGTGAAAAAAACTAAGTCGGATAGCAGAGAGCTTTTTTTAAAAAAGTATCTGAAAACCAAAACCAATAATAGCAAGGTAAAGAAAATATGAAAGTTTTGGAGTTGTATAACATTATATTTATTTAAAATGCATTATAAAGCGTAATTAAAGCCTTTTAAAGGTAAAGAAATCAGTATATGGTTGTAAAAATTAAGTTTCTGGAAGATATATGGTGATGAAGAAATATACTATCAACGGTAGTTTTTTGAATCAGGTAGGTATTTTTCTTTGTTTTAAACATTATTTTAATAGTTATATGTTTTAGATATCACATATGGATGCTGCAGAATCTATTTGTTATTTTATTTTTGGTTGTTTTTGTATAATGACATCAACATCGTTATCCATGGATATATATTTTTCAAGCTTTTCTGCTTCACTTTTCATTATCCCTTACCAAATATAGCTAATTTATACAAAAAATATGATGTAAATGGTTGAAATAGTATATAAATATCTTCAAAAACAAGGATTTGTGCAGTATCATATATACCCAGGGAAAACGATGTTGATGTCATTATACAAAAACAACCAAAAATAAAATAACAAATAGATTCTGCAGCATCCATATGTGATATCTAAAACATATAACTATTAAAATAATGTTTAAAACAAAGAAAAATACCTACCTGATTCAAAAAACTACCGTTGATAGTATACTTCTTCATCACCATATATCTTCCAGAAACTTAATTTTTACAACCATATACTGATTTCTTTACCTTTAAAAGGCTTTAATTACGCTTTATAATGCATTTTAAATAAATATAATGTTATACAACTCCAAAACTTTCATATCTTCTTTACCATGCAATTATTGGTTTTGGTTTTCAGATACTTTTTAAAAAAAAGCTCTCTGCTATCCGACTCAGTTTTTTTCCCTGATTTTTTCTATGTATATGATAAAAGCATAAAAAATTAATGCAATATCAGGAAAAGTTGTCAAAGATCGTGAATATAAATTTAAAAAATTTCTCTTTTTCCTCGAGAAAATTTTTAGAAAATGTCTCGTATGGAATTTTTCCATTGACCATTTGATTCCAACGTGGAAGGGAGAAAAGAGGAAAGGGTAAGAGGAGGGGGGAACATGAAAGAGAAAGAGAGTGAATGTCAAAAGGTAAACGAAAAAAGAATTGTATCAACCTTTGAATGAAAAAAAAATATAAGTATAAGTATTTTTCTTCTTGATCATCAAAGGGGGTAGGTGGAAAAATAATAAGAAAAAAGGAAAATTATTTTTGACGTTTCATGAAAGGTTAAAGAGATGAAAAAAAGGGATATTTGATATGTATTTGTGGGAAAAAGTTTCCGAAAAGCTGTTAAGTTAAAAATGTTTCTAATTTTGTTTTTCTTTGATTCTTTTCTTTTGCAAAAGTTTTTTTGTTTGACGATGTTTTTAAGTAATGCGTTTTTAAGCAAATTGTATAAAACCAAACTCTACTTTTTGCTATTTATTTGTACCCCTAAAAAATTTGATTTTTGGCATTTTTTGCGCAAATTTTATGTTTTGAAAAAAAATTGAGCACTTTTTTTAAAAAATTTTGTCTTGATTTTTAAAATTTATTTTGTTTCGAAATCGTTTTTGTACTCGTTTTTTTATTAATTTTTAAAACATAATTGAATTTTTTTTGCAGGTTTAATTTCAAACTTTTTTCATCGTTTAATTTGATCTTTTTCAACTTTGACAAAAGCAACAATGGCTGACGAATACGGTCAAAACGTTCAACTTGGTATGTTTAAAGTTTTTTTTATAAAAAATAGCTAAAACTTGATTCTTTGAAATATCTCTTTCAAATTTATGATTCATAAACGAAAACAATTCTTTCCTCCTTTTCATTTTCCCACCATCTGGCACTATCTGTATCAATTATTTGGAAAAAACAAAAATTGTTGATCTAAAGAGAGATGACCTTTTCTCATTTTTGGCTTGATATTTCTATTTTTTAGTAAACAACATTTTTTTGAATAACAAACAAATGTCGTTTTTGCGCTTTTTTCGCTATGAAAGAAACTTATATTGAAACAAAAAAAAACCATCGCAGAAAAATGCCAAATTACGATAGATTTTTTATGGTTTTTTTTCATTCCAAATAGCAGCGAAATTTGTAAAGAAGTAAACAGCGCCGAAAAAATAGATATAAACAAAATGTTTTAAATTTTTTCGTTGGTGTTGGAAATTAGTTGTTTTTCGATAAGGCTCATAAACATAAAACGAGGGAACACATGCATGCATTGATTTTTATCTTGCCAAAAAACACCCCATTTTACTTTAATTTCAAAAAACTCTGTTTTGTTAGTTTTGGACCAAATCAGTTTTTTCAAAAAAAACCGCCAGCACAATTATTTTTACTCTCATATATTTTTTTTCCTTGCCTATTCAAACAAAAGCTTTTCCGCATTTTCCTTTTTTTCAATGAAAAAACACATAACACAATATTTGCACAAGCTTCCTTTCTTCTTTCTTCTGTTTATAAAAAATTCATCTTCTACAAAAAAAATTAATAAAGCCTTGTTTCCTCTTTTTTTTTCAAGAGAAAAATTCTTTGTTTTATCATCCGATCATTTTCTCTTTCCTACTCATTTTTTAATTAGCTTTCTTTTGCTTTTCTGTAAATCTCTTTAATCAAAATAGCATGTTATCGTTTATTTGCATGCAAAAAATTGAAAATGATACGGAAAAAAATCAGTACTGCAAAATCTTGTAAGCAAACAAATAATTTTTTAACATGTTTTTTATAAAAAAAAGTAAAACAAAGAAAAAATCAAACAATTTTTTTTATTCAATAAAAAAATTTCGATGAAAAATGTTGCAATTTTACTTTTTTTCAAAATTAAATAGGAGTCTCTTTTTTAAGGTTTTAAAGGTGCAATTATTTAAAGTGAAGTGAAAACATCAAATTTTCAAGGTTTAATTTTTTGTCGTTTTGGAATTTAAAATGAAAAACGAGTTTGAAGAAGAAAAATAATAAATTTTATTTTTGGATCACTAAAAATTGGGTGTTTTTACAAACTGAAGAAAATGTTTTTGAATTAAGTTTCGGCAACATTTTTGGAATTTTTTCAAAATAAAATTATTACAACTTTAATCGGAAAACCAATAATTTTTAAAGTTGTGTTAAAGAATTTATTTAAACAAAAATTACGTGCAAAATTTTTTGAAAATCCCATGTTTTTAGCTACTTTTTTTTAAACATTGAAACAAAAAGCTGCCATAAATTATGACTCATTTTTGACGAATCAGAGACTTTTAAATTAAATTTCAATCTAAAAAATCAAATAAACTGAAACAGCAAAAATTGGCATACTTTTTTTAATTACTAAAAACTACATTTCTATGTTTCAAAAAAATTCATTCTGAATCACCTCTCTTAAATTAAATGGGGCGGTTTCAAAGCTCTTGTAAGAAATCATTGATTTTAAGTTTTTTCTCAATAAATTACAATTACAATCAAAGTCATTCATTCAAAGTTTCTAATTTTTGTGCAAAAATGTTTTTTTAAAATAGAGTTTGTCCTTGAGATTTGAGAGATGATCAAAATGGTGAAACCGGACAGCAGAAAAATGCATTTAAAAAGTTTTTTTACAACACTTAAAAAAATATAAAGCAAAAAAAAAACGTCTGAAGGTAAATTAATCAAAGATTGTATAAAAAATAGCTGACTTTCAAGGGCACTGAATTTGAATGACCTCGAAAAGGGATGCTTTTTGTGTTCTTTCACTTTTACATTGTTATTTTTATGGGATTTAGGAAATCCATTTGAACTTGAACAAAATCAAATTTTCAAACTTCTTTTATTTTTTGCCTACAGCTATAAAATGTGCCATCATCAAAAAAAGCAATAAAATAAAGTTTTAGCCCCCCCCCCCTCATCTGTGAGCAAAGTGGCACATCTAAACTTTCGATTTTATCGCTTTTATTTTTTTATTCAAACAGCTGCATTCAATTTTTAGAAGGTTTTGGAAACTTTTTTAAAATGTTTTTTTGACTAACAGATGCCATTGTTTTTTTAGTTACTGTAATTGTTATGAATATTGATATATTTGTTTTTTATTTTTCACTCCAAAATTTTGTTTTAAACAAAAAAATCAAAATGCATTTTTTTCTAGCGATTTTGCTTTTTCAAATCTATAAATCTTTGCTGCAACAAATAATTAATCCGATCATAAATCTCCTTCTCTCTCAAAAGAATTGAATGCCGTGAAATTTGAGCTAATTTTTTTACGCTTTTTCATTCTTTCAAAAAAATCAAAATTTAAAAGCCCAATTACTACAAATTGCGTTTGTTCTTTTCTCATTCAATTTTGTTTTGTCAAAAATAGCATATCCTGATAGGTTTTAAAAATGTCGCTTTAAAAGAGTGTTATTTAGTTTAAAAAAAAAGAAGTTGAAACAATGCCTGCTACTTTTGCGATGAAAAAATGCGATATAATTTTTTAAAAAATTTTTAACAGCTTTTTTTCTGTGGCATTTTTTGTGTTTATGATGATGATGTGGTTGAATTAAGTGACAGACAAGTGAGGAAAAAACGTGAAAAGTGTAAAAATTTTTAAAGCCGTTTGTTTATTTTTCGAATCTAATACTTAGCAATTTGTTGCTTTTTGGCTAAAATTTCAAACAATAAAGATTTTTTTCAAGAAATTTTTGAGAATAAATATGTGATATTTTTTCCTACAATTGATTTTTATAATCTAGGCTAGTTTTTTTCCTTTCAAGCTTTTTTGATTTTTTCAATTCTTCCAACTTACAACCTTATGTTTTTTATTCTGTCTTTTTTGTTTTGTTTATTTCTTTTTTTCATTATAATATTTGTTGCCTGTCTTTTCTTTTTTCTCTCAAAAAAGCTTTACCTCCGCCGACAAAAAATCATCACACACATGTTTTAGAAAAACTTGAAAAGAAAAATAAGAAAGAAATCTATCTTTTCCTGAAAAAAGCTTTTTTAGTGCTTTGCAGCTTTTTTCAAAATAAATATTTACTTTTGTAATTAAAAAAATAAATGTTTCATATCTATAGAGATTGTGTTTCTATCAATGGAGAGATACTGATTGAAATATTAATGTTTTTCTAACATAAGATTAAACAAATTTTTTTCCGCCATTAGATCAAAATAATCAAACTTCAATCTTTGAGATTTTACGTTTAAACATTTTTATCAATGATATCATTTCTTGTAAACCTTGAAACTTTTTTCTATTTTTTCGATAATTACATTTCTTATTTCTGTCATTTTCATTTTATTAAAAAATAGAAAATAACCTTTTATTTGTAATTTTACTGTCTTCAATTCTCATTAATTTATGTTTCAAACAAAATTTGAGAGAAACGAGATAAGTGGAACAATCAAAATTAGAAAAAAAAACATAGTTTAAAACCACTTCTAAATTTAATATAAAAGTGAGATGAGAGCCTTTTTTTCCAATGACGCTCATCAAAATGTTGTTGTTTTATTACTTTTTCTAGTTTAATGAGAACAATTTAAAATTTCAATAAAAACTTGAAAAAACGCTTTTTTGAAAGAATAAATGTGTAAGAAATAGGATTAAATTTAATGAAAAATTCATGTTTTTTCGCAAATGTTAAAAACTTAAGCTTTGTTCAGTTTTAGGCTTAATGATATAACGAAAAATATCGTAGTTTTTAAATTTTTGCTTTTAACACCAAAAAAATTCGATAAAAGTTTTATATTACCCCCTTCAAATTTTTATCTTCTAATTCACGCATGAGTTTTAAAAACTTTATCTCCCATTTTTCAAAAACATTTATCATAAAAATTATTAAACTTTTTTTCAAAACGTTTTCTGCAATTTTAAATTTTTTTATGTTGTTTTCTAAAAAAGCCGGTTTTTCTCTTTTTTTCATGCCACATTCCATTCCCCCAAAAATAAAAACGCAATTTTTCATCCTTTTTTTTGTCATTGTTTTTGGTTTGAGTTTGTTTTATGTGGCGACTAAAAAATTAGAGAAAAATGCATTGCAATTTTTTGGTACAAACAATTTGAGTTTTTTTTCTTCTTCTGATAACAAAGGTCATTGACCAAGGAAAAGTATAATATATGTTTGTTTGAGAGAGCATTGATACTTTTTTGAAAAGCAAAAAAGGGGGAAAATCGTGTTGATAAAAGTGTATAGCAATTTTTGTGTTGTACTTTTTAATTTAATGTGTTAAATCTATCCAACAAATTTTAACTTTTTTGTCCAAAAAAAACATTGACTACAATTTTTTGCTTCTATAATTTTTATCGGCTGCAATTTTAAATGGAAATCAAGAATTTTAAATCCCTTGCATTTTTTGTTTTTAAATTTTTATAACACTATTTTTCTCTTTTTTTTGAAAATATTAAAATTGCTTCCATTTTAAATAAATAATAAAAAAATTGTGTCGGCAATCCGCCAAAATTCATCGTTTTTGTTTTACATTTTTCGATCTAGAAAAAATTGAAACATTTGTAAAGGGACGAAATTTTATAATGCGAGAAAAAAAGAGATTATCAGGGCGATTATGGACGTAAAAATGAATGTGTAAAAATATCGGAAAGATCATAATTGCAGTTTTTTAATATGAGAAATGTTTGTCAAATCTGAAGGAAAAAACTAAAACGTCTGAAGAATATTTAATGGCATTTTTTCCCATCAAAAAAAAATAATTTATTCTTTGAGCCACTTTGGTAACCTTTGAAATTCCACTTTACACATTTCCGGTGAAATCATTTTTTTTTGCAACAAAAAAAAACTTTTTGGTTTCACATTTTTTCTCTTTTTTGTTAATTAATTTGTAAAGGAAAATTTTGATCGTTTTTCGGCCATCAAACAATTTATCTCTCTCTCTTTACTACTTTTTTCTATTTCTCGTCCATTTAAAAATTTGCTATGTATAATTTTTTTATTTGATTAAAACTCGTTTTTGTTGTTATTTATGAATTATTTTTATTTTCCAAAAAGTTGAATTCTAATTCTTTCTCTTTTCTCTCTTTTTTTTGCAATGAAAAATGTATGCTACCAAAATAAAATTCCCTTTTTTGCGTTTGGGTGAAAAAAAATTATATAGGAAATTACCTTTCTCCTTTGAATTGCGAAAAAAAGTCTGTATTGCATTTATTTATTTCATTTTTGGTATTGAAATATAATTGTAAAAAATTTCTGTTAAAAGTATTTATTCCTTTTTTTGTGTGATGGCAAAAATATATCATTGTTGTTTGTTTGGGAAAAAAGGCATTACACAAATATTGTATTGTGTTTATGATTTTTGTTAAAGGCTGAGAAATCAGTAAAAATCAGTAAAAATCGAATATTTTATTGATATAAGCTTTAGTCAAAACATTTAAAATTTGGAAGAAATTCAAATTCTACATAAAAAAATTCTTTTATAGTGTTTTCTGCTCTTTTCGCCTTTCCAAAAATAAGAAATTAGCTGTTAATTATTTTTTTAGACAAAAAAGGAACGCCCTTTTGTGTCCAGAAAAACAACTTTGTTTTTGCTATTTTTAAAACTATCAAAAAAATAATCAAATCTTTTTTAACAAACATTTAAAAATGGCCTTTTTCGGAAAGGAAAATAATCTCCCCCATGAGATCAATTAATATTTTATGGCAGCTTTCTTTTGAAGATGATTAAAGAGTTTTGAGGACTAGATTGTCAATAAATTTGACAAAGAGAAATCGGGATTTGAGAGAGAAGTTTGAAGGAAGTTAAAATATGTGTATAAAAGGGATTTTGTTTTTTTAAACAAAAGTTTTGCTAATAAAATTAGGTTTTTTAAGTTAATGGTAGCCAAAAAATGTACTAATCCATTCCACAGTCGTCTGTTACTTATTCTTGAATATTATTATTTTTTGTCAGCATTTCCTTTCCTCTCTGTTGTTATTTTTTTGCACACAGAGAAGATATAATACACATTGCATATAAACATTTTATTTTCATTGTTAGTTGTTCAACACCTTTTTTTTATTATATATTTTTTTGCGTATTAAGTTAGTCCCCCCTCCCTTTAACGACCACGGCGGGCAACAACGAAAAACAGCAGCAACAGCAAAGGCGGCAATGATTATTGAAGCAAAGAATAAAAGAGAAAAAACTTGAAACATCAAAAAAGAGAGAGCAAAAAATTTTTTTTCACTTTTTACTCTCTTTTTTTCTTTCGGACACACGTACATTTTTTTTGATGATGATGGCCCTTTTTTGATATGTGTGTTTTTAAAACTTTTTTCTTTCCCTCTTTGATTAAATAACAACAACAACAGTTGATGATAGTTTTTGAGTTGTTGAGTTGCGATGGAGAGAAAAAGGGAAATTTGATTGATTTTGACGGATAATCAAAAAAAAGTTTTTTTGAGATCTTTGAAATGAATTTAAATTTTTCATGTTCAAGCTTTTAAGGAAAAGTTGATGGATTTGTAAAAGCTCTTTAAAGTATCTTTTTTGTTCTTTATCCATTGCTTCAACAGTTGAGTTTTCTATATAAGAGATAAAAATAATCCTGTAAAAAGGAATGATAGCTTGAAAAAAGTAGCTTAATAGCGTTCCTAAACTTTTTTTTATTCAAAATCCCTACAAAAACTTTTTCGAAATTCCTATATTTAAGTGTAATTAAGCTACACGCCCTTAGGGTATATGATATGTAATTTTTTACTCAAAAGTTTAAAAAAAAACATTCACCCATTTTTATGTAATCTTCAGTTTTTTTTAATTTTTGGAACGCAACCACCGGAAGGAAAGTCCCCTCTTCTTCTTCTTTATTTTTATTTTGAGTTGTCCAGTCAAAAAAAAAATAAAAGAGAGAAGATGCTTATTATTGCTTTGGCTTGTGTCCAGCTGCAGTTGCAAGCAGCAGCAAACAAGCAAGCATCAACATTTTTTTCTGGCCATTTTGCCCCTAAAGCTTGCAAAATGAAAGAAAGAAAGAAAGAGGTGGTTGTTGTTGTTACGATTGCTGCCATCGCTGCTGCTGCTTCTGGCTACTACTACTGCTGCTGCTGTTGCAATCTCTTCTCTATGTTGTTTTGTTGTGGCTTGTTTTTCTTTTCCATTTTTCTTCTTTTTTGTCCATTCATTTTCTCTCTCTCTCTCATTGATGCCGCTTTACTGCCACCCCTGCTGTCGCCTTTTATATATTCCTTCTTCTCCGCCTCTTCTTTCTCCTATTACTTCAACTGTCAATCTCTCTTCTTTCTACTAACATTTTTTCTCTCCTGTTTTCGAAGGTCATTGCTTTCTTCTTCTTCTTTTTTCTTCCATCCCTCATTTTTTCGCTCATTTTCTGAAAAAAAAAACATTGTTTACATTTTGGCTTCATGCCAATTTTTCTCTCTTTTTTTCTCGGTTGTTGCGGAATCTTTTAATTTTTTGAAAAAAGTCCAGAAAAGTTTCATGATTTTTTTCGTGATTCATAATTTCTTTTAATTTTGAAATGACTAAAACTTTTTATTCAGAAGTCTATTTTTGGGGCGGTTTCTTTTTTATTTTTTTGAAAGGCTTTAATAAGTGTGCGTTTAACAAAGTCTTTAATTTTTTTTCTGAAAATACAATTGTGGTTGATTCATTTCTCATTCTTCTTTGAAAACTTGACTTTAAAATATTTGGCAAAATATATTTTATTTGCTCGATATAAACTTTAAGAGGCACTAAAATGTTAAAATCTTTTGAAATTCTGTCGATTTTTGGAGACAGAATCAATGATTTGTTGAAAATTAATTGGAAACATTACTTTTTATAAAATTTATTAGTTTTTAAAGTTTTTCTTTGTCTCTTTTTGCCAATTTTAAATATTTTTTTTTAAAATCTTAATTTTTTTTTCACAATCTTTTTATTTTTCTACAACCATTTCCTTTTTTTTATCGTGGTGAACTATATATTTCCAAGAATCAAGCTTTAACATATTTTTTATTATTTATATAAATAATATTTAAATTTTAATATATATTTTTTTATAGTTGACGAACACGGTAATCCAATTGGACATCATACCGAACATCATCATCATTCTGAAAATCCATTTGGTTCAAGTGAAGAACATACATATACAACTGAAATTCATACAAAGGAAGGATATCCTCAAGAAATAAGTGGAATTCGAAATACTGATACCCGTCATCACGATACAATGGCACTTGAAACTAATTACCCAATTCCATACCGTTCAAAGCTTACCGAACCCTTTGAACCTGGACAAACATTAATTGTTCGAGGAAAAACTGCTGAAGATTCTGTTCGATTTACTGTTAATCTTCATACCGCTTCTGCTGATTTTTCTGGAAATGATGTTCCACTTCATATTTCAATCCGTTTTGATGAAGGAAAAATTGTTTTCAATACATTCTCAAAGGGTGAATGGGGAAAAGAAGAACGAAAAAGGTACGTGAAACTGAGGGAGGGATAAATGAGATTCCCTTGGATTTAAAATATCCATTTGATTTTACGATTTTCAACAAAAGCTTTTTTCAGTCGTTCGTTATCAGTTTTGTAGAACTTTATTAGTTAGGATATATGAAAGCCATCCGGATATCAAATATCCTCTGACAAAATTTCTATCACTCCAAATATTAATTAATCTCATATTTTTTAGCAATCCATGGAAACGTGGAGATGACATTGATATTAGAATTCGAGCCCATGACAGCAAATTCCAAATTTTTGCTGATCAAAAAGAAATTAAAGAATATGAACATCGTGTACCACTTTCATCAATTTCACATTTCTCAATTGATGGTGATGTCTTTATTACACATATTCATTGGGGTGGACGATATTATCCCGTTCCATATGAATCTGGAATTCCTGGTGAAGGTATTGCACCTGGTAAGACTTTAGTCATCTATGGTACCCCTGAAAAGAAGGGCAAACGCTTCCATATCAATTTATTGAAAAAGAATGGTGATATTGCACTTCATTTTAATCCAAGATTTGATGAAAAGGCTATCGTTCGAAATTCTTTACTTTCAAATGAATGGGGAAATGAAGGTATGAAAAAGTTTTTAAATGGGATATATAAAATATAAAAAAAGTGCTGCTTTTTAGAACGTGAAGGTAAAATGGTTTTGGAAAAAGCAACTGGATTTGATCTTGAAATTCATAATGAAGCTTATGGTTTCCAAGTAAGTAAACTTTTTCATTTTCAATAATTTTATTTTTTTGGGAAAACAATTTTCTTTAAATAATATATTTTTCAACTTTTTTTTAGATCTTCCTCAATGGTGAACGCTTTGCAACATATGCCCATCGCACTGAACCCAATGATCTTCATGGTATTCAAATTGGTGGTGATGTTGAAATCACTGGAATTCAAATTGTTGACTCTGCTCCCCATCATGCTTAAGCATGTCAGTCAATCAACCATTTAAGAATTAACCAATTCAAAAATGCCGTCCGAATCAACAAAAACAACTTTTCTTTTTTCTCTCTCTCTTTTTTTACTTGCTTCTCTAAAGAAGACAAAAAAATTAAAATTCGCCTAAAAAATGTTTTTTTATATTATCGTTTTTTGCTAGAGATTATCCGTATCAAAAAAAGTTTATTATTCCCTTTTTATAAAGTTTTGTAATATTTAAAAAATCGCTAGAAATATATTATTCCCTTTCTTTTTTCCCCTGCTGCCAAAACTGCCAGTCCGAAAGAGCTTTCAATTTTCGATTTCTGGCAACAACATTCTTTTTGTCTCCTTTCTTTTTTCAATAGTTTTGTTACTTTTTAGCATAAATCGAAATTTAAAGATTTTTGGTAATCGATTTTCTTTTCTCTTTTTTGTATTTTTTCTTTTTCTTTGCTAATTTTTTTGTATGGTATACGGTGGTTTTTTTTTATATTTTGTATCTGTTTTGTGTAATCTTTTAAATAAATTACTTCAGGCGAAATTGTTTTTTTGGTTATTGTGTTGCAACATGCAAAAATACAGCTTTTGACATTTAATTTTACACCATAAACTCAAACAAAACATGTTTTTGTAAAAAAAATAATTACTTTTTCACAGATCAAGCAAAAAATTGAATTCTAATAACAATGTTGAAGAGGCATTTGATCTTACCATGGTACTATTGTAGATCAGGCGTGTGTTTATACCAGGGCTGTCCGGAACAAAAATTTTCATCCGGAATACGGAACACGGAATTCCGGATTTTTTTTTGTCCGGAATCCGGAAAAATCCGGAACAATCCGGAACAAATTTTTTCAGACCCCTATATAAAAGGCGAAAAAAATTTTTTACGTCTATTAAATATCAAAAATCGATCATAACAGATTGTATTTTAAGAAAAGTGAAAAGCTTTGAAGTAGAGAAGAAGTTTTGGTTTTTGTATTTATTTTCCCGCTTGTTAAGAAAATCAAACACAAATCATGGGTGTCCTATATTACACATTTTTATTTAACATAAACTAAAATTTAACAAAATCAATGAGAAAATAACAAAAGAGATTACAACCAAAAATTACAAACGATTATGAACGATTGTAACCTTTAAGAATCAAAATATTTCTATTTAAAAAAGTAAGTTGTGCTAGAGTTGTGAATTTTTAACGTACTCCCGCCTTTGCCCGTTTTTGTTCCGGATTTTTCCGGATTCCGGACCGAAAAATCCAGAATCCGGAACACGGAATCCGGAACGCAAAAAACGTCCGGAATTACGGATTTCCGGAACACGGTCCGGAATTCCGGACAGCCCTGGTTTATACCTTCTGTCTTTTAACAATCTCTTGCTTTAGCTTATGGAAGGATATAAATATCATGGTGCACTTGAAGAAATTTATACATCAAGTTTAGAACCTCTAATAGAACGGGAAGAATATGAAGAATTACAGAAAAATCGTCATGATGATAACCCTTTTCCTTCTGTTTCGGAAGCTGCAGGCCCTTTAACTGGTCCTGCTCCTTCTGAATCTTTTGTATCCAGTACTGGTCAAAAAATGACAAAAAAAGAAAAGCTTTTTTTCGTTCTCGTTCGGTCTTTTTCCGTTATTTCTAATATTCTCGCTCGGAATAGTAATATGAGAAGAAAGAGTAACAAAATCATTTAAAATATAATTTTATTTTAGCTTACAATAAGATATAATACATTTATTCACATTAATATTAATGAATCGAAAAAAGTTTTTTTAAGATTCAGCTTTCTTATAAAATATTTTATTACAAAATAAGAAAAGAAATTAAAATTAATCCAAAAAGAGACAAAAAATCAGCTGTTAAACTTCCACCATTTTCAGTATTGATTTTTGCTGTTGTTGTTTTTGGAACAGTTGTTGATGTTGGTTGAGGGATTGCTTTTGTTGTTGCTTTTGTTGATGGAGTTTTTGAAGGTTGAGGAAGTTTTGTAGTCTTGGATGTACTTTTTAATGATTGACGAGCTTTTGTTGTTTTTGTTGCAATAGTGGTTGATGGAGAAAGTGGTTCAGAAGATGTTGATGGATGGCTTGATGATGAAAATGGTTGTTTAGTTGATGAAGGAATTGATGACCGTTTTGCGCAATCCAAATTACATAAATCAGTTTTACAAATGGACGCTTCAGTATTGTTTCTAAATTTTCGTTCTTTAAATTAAACATATTTTATTAAAAAACTCACTTAACAAAACATTTATCCAATTCAGTTATTGTTTCAGTATCGCCCCCAACATCATAAGCCATAGAATCAGTTTTTAAGCAACGTCTTTGAATTTCAGTTTCTTTTCCATCCGCAAAACGAACAGAATCTTTAAAAAATGTTGTTTTTTATATACCCTTAAATATATTATTTTTTAAACTTTAAAAAGACTTACGATAACCACAAGTTTTACATTTCACTTGTATTTCACTTTGTTCATTAATATAGCATTGAATAGCATCCATTACAACTAAAAGTAATCAAAGATTAATAATAAAAAAGAAAAAAAGAAATAAATACCAAAAATGCAGCAAAAAATTAACAAAAATAAAACAGCTTTCATTTTTCCGTTAAAAACTGCCACCAAATTTTGAGTTGCAACTTTTTGCAATGAATGAAATGAAATGAAAATGAGAGTCAATCGCTCTCATGTTTTCAAGTTTATTCATTTATTCTAATTATTTTTATTCAAAAGTTTTGAATATAAAATTTGCATAAAATACAGAGCTCCTTTTTTTGCGTGCTCGGCTCGTCCAAGAATGCAAAAAAAGAGCTCGTCTTAAATCATCAACTTTTTGGTTTGAATAAAATGTATCATTATTACCACTAAAATAACTCAAGAACCTTGCTAAAAATGCATATATTTTATGTTTCCAGCGTGTTCAGCAAGTTAAAATAATATTTTATTATATTACTGATTTGATCAATAAAAAATAGTCATCAAAAATTATATAATCTTAATTTATTTTGCATGATAAAATTGTTGCAATACAGTGTATAAAAAGGATCAGATATGTAATCATAAATCGAATCAATTAATCTTATTCACAATGGTTGAAAGTATATATGGGCAAAAACAAGCAATATATAATCAAAATCCGGAAAGTTATAAAAGCTTTCCGTTTTTCATTTTAAAAAATAACATGGTCAACAATCGTCAAAAAGCTATAACTTTTGAACATTTTAAAGAAATTACTTCCAGTAACTTCCATAGTGTAAAAAAAGAAAAAATTAACAGAATAAACACAAAGATCGTAAATTATATAATTATTTTATTTGCAAAGCTTTCAGTGGTTTTATATAAACACAGTAATTTTTGTGATTTTTTATTTTTTTTCTATTTCTGTCAACATTTAACAAAGAATAGGAGGAATTTTATTCTCTATTTTCAACAAAAAATCATCTATATTATATCATTATTATCCAATAATTCAAATTCTACTTTAAATTTTCGTACGCCAAAAATTGAATATGGTGATTGATATAAACAAATTTCATGGATACCATTAAAATTAAATGTATGTGTACCAATATATGCGAATTCGCTTTGCTCTTCTTTTAAAGAAAGCTGTGGGCTTTTAACATGGTTTTTGGAAAACCAAAAGTGATAATATCGAATTTTCATTTTTAGTTCAGTAGTTTTATTTTCATCCAAAGGAATAATTTTAATTTTATATTTTCTTGGACTTTTAAATTGAGATTCAATAAACATATGAAATACGGAGCTATTGGTTAAAGAAATTTCTTTTTGAAAGTTAGGGTTTTGTGATTCTGAAATTTTAAATGGTACAATTACAATCACTGGAATACAAAGAATAGGATTTGATAGAGATTTTGGATTAAAAATTTGAATTTCCGAATGATGCAAATTTCCAGGTTCTAATTTCGTAAAATCAATATTTACAGAAAGTTTGTTATTTTTCATTGATGATAATTTGATAAAGTTTTGTGTTTCAGATAAAAGTTTTGCATAAACAATTTTTCTTTCAGGTTTATTGACTTCAACTTCAATAAACGCATAAAATACGGAGTTATTGGTTGAAGAAATTGTTTTTGATGAATTTACTAAACAAATGCTGGTACTTTCAATTTCGTTTTCTTTTCCAATGTCGTCTATTGTTTGATGTGAACAGTTACTTACAGTATCAAAGAGTGAAGATAAATCAATAATTAAATTTTTGCTATATTCATTCTCATTCTTTTGAATCAAAAAGATGCTGCTTTCAGGTGTTTTTGAAATCAAAAAATCTGATCTTTGATTTTTTAAATGATTACAAAAATAATCAAAAGCTCTATCAATTTGAATAATTCCATGCCCAAAATGAAGTTTATTTCCAATTTTTGGTAAAATAGCTGATTTGGACAATGCTTCTTTTATCGTTGAATGCGAATAAGAAATTGATTATTCTTTTAGCCCTGATAACATACATGCAACAGATCCTGAAGCAATTGGAGTTGAAATGCTTGTTCCTTGATAAATCTGATTTATATCAAAGCATGGCGAATTTATACATGCTGTACCAGGTGCAACAAAATCAATTCCATAATTTCCATTAAAGGCGGGACCACGAGATGATAAATGTGAAACAGTTGGAGAAAGTTTTTTATTTTGGGTATTATAAAGTATGTTTTCTGTTTCTGAAGTGTCTAAAGCTCCAATAACAAAAATAGAATCTTCAACAAATACATCTCCGGGATTTAATGTTAAATAAAATGGTCCAGAATTTCCAGCACTTTTAAATATTAGAATATTATGTTCTTTTACCATTTCATTGACTAATTTTATAGTTTCTTCATCTCTAAAAAATATAAAGGTTATGTAATTGTGCTTAAAGACAGGTGGATGAATTGATAAATTTTTCATTTTAACGTTTTTTTCGAAATTGAACGAATCATCAGGGAAAAGAACAATAGAAAAAGACCCTGATCTTCAGGTTCATGCCATTTCGAAACCAAAATGTATTCAACAATTCGTTCCCTTTACGCTTAACAAATTCAATCAATAGAAACTTACAAAATTAAACTCCACATTGAAAAACTGATAATATCAACTTTCATTTCAATGCATTTCATTAACTAAAAACTTAACGATAAAAAAAATCTTATAAAAAATAAATCTTACGGCTTTTTTCATTGCTGCAGGTTGAACAATACCTTGATCTCCATAATCTATAACATTCATTGAAATAATCAAATGAATTGGTTACTTTTAAGCATTTACAGTTGAAAGAAAGTTGTTACGAGATCAGTTATCTTTGAAGATGCATGAATCATATCCGAAAAAACACAGTTTTTTTTGTGGAGGTAAAAATTATCTCACGCCCATCGCTTATCTTTTTCCGGAACAAGCGTTTTTTTTCTTTGTCAAAAGAAAAAAAGTCCTCTGTTAAAATGTTGTGAATGCTTGAATGAAAGGAAATTGGCAACATTTGTCTCCGAAGTTGACTGATGATTGTTATGAGGAAAAAATACAGTGTTTTTAACAGAGAGATAAAAAATACCTCACGCCGGAAACATTTTTTAGTTGGAGATAAAAAAATGTTTCCGGTACAAAGATTTTTTATCTCTAACAAAAACCATCTGCAAAAATATTGTGAATGTTTGATACTTTTTGATTAAAAATGAACAGTGCAGAAAATTTTCCCCGTTGTTCTGATTTTAAAAACTTTAACGATTTGCTTGATATTACGTTCAAAAGTAAGGCTTTAAATAAAATTAAAATCAATAATCTTAAACGTGGATGCTGACCCAAATCGTTGACAAAACATTCAGCAGCATCAGTTACAATTAAAAAATGCCAAAAATGTAACAAAAAATTAATAAAAATATAACTGCCTTCATTTCTTTGATTTCAAAATCACGAGATTTCTTAAAAGATGGAAGTAATCACCCTTTTTGTTTTTATGTTTAATACTATTTCTTTGTTTGCTTATAAAAAAATGTCGATTATGAAACATAAAAGCAAAGCTTTTAATAACATTTTAGGCCTTCTGAATCACCGAAATTTATATGAAATTTCTATTTCTTTTTTTTAACGAATTAAAAAAAGGCAAAAATATTGTTTAACTTCTAAAAAATTTTATTAGAAAAATATTTAGAAACAAAAAATTACTAATTTAGAAAAAAAGCTTTTTTAAAGCATAAAAAATGTGGCAGAATTACAAAATTTGTTAACATAAAATAAAAAAAGAAATTGAAAGGAATCCAAAAACAGATAATAAATTTGCTGCTAAACTTCCACCATTTTCAATAGCGGATGTTGTAAATTCAGTAGTTGGTGGAGTTGGTGGTGTTGATGAAATTGTTAATGGAGTGACTGATGGAATGAGTGTAGATGATGACAATGAACGTGGAGGCATAGTTGGATCAGAGGATGTTCCACATTTGGAATTACATTCATCTTCTTGACAAAGGTACATGTTATGTTTGCAGTTTCCTTTGCTAAAAGTTGTAATTTCAACTATTAAGTTTAATATTAAAATTTATCTCACGTAAAAAATATACATTCACCAATTTTATCTAAAGTATGGGATCCATTTTCATCTTCATATTTAATTGCAGGTTCAGTTAAGCACAATCTTTCTGCCTTTCCCATATTTTCTTCACATATTTGATAATCTTGAAAAGTTTCAGTTGTTTTTTTTTATTAAAGAATACTTTTAAAAACATACGGTATCCACATACTGTACAATTGGTAAACTTGTTATCTCCTTGGGCACTCATTTCATTGACATAACATTTTGCCGCTTTAGTTAAAACTTAAAAACAACATTTTTATCAGAAAAATATAAAAACAAAAATTACCAAAAATGCAGCAAAAACTTAATAAAAATAAAACAACCTTCATTTTTTCAAAACTTTGTTAAAACAAAAATAATAAATTTTTTGCTTAGTTTTGCTTGCTTTTATAATTGTCTGCTTTTTTCAAAATTATGTTTCATAATTAAAATGTTTCTCTAACATTTTCAACCTTGTGAATCACCGATTTTTGCTTAAAATTTTTCGTTAAAATAATTTTTAACAGATTTTGTTAAAAGCTTTTTCGATTTATTTTTTCTTTAACAAAATCTGTTAAAAATTATTTTAATACAAAATAAAAAAAAAGAAATGAAAAGTAATCCAAAAATAGATAATAAATTTGCTGTTAAATTTCCACCATTTTCAGTATTGATTGTTGTTTGTTGATAGATTTTTGTTGTAGTTATTGATGGAATGATGCTATAGGATGAAGGTGTTGATGGACTGCTTGATGATGAAGATGCTTGTTCAGTTGATGTGGAAGT
This sequence comes from Panagrolaimus sp. PS1159, assembly GCA_963922195.1. Classification (NCBI taxonomy): domain Eukaryota; kingdom Metazoa; phylum Nematoda; class Chromadorea; order Rhabditida; family Panagrolaimidae; genus Panagrolaimus; species Panagrolaimus sp. PS1159. Next base: position 2,417,036 of record CAWUHW010000004.1, read on the forward strand.
TGATGAATTTTGTGCGCAATTCATATTACATAAATCAGTTTTGCAGAAGGAGAGTTCGCTCCTATCTTTCCAAAAGTTAGATTTTTGAAATCTCCGTAAAATTTTACATATAACAGGATAAAAAAGTAAAGTTATAACAAAAATTTAATTTTTTACAGTATACCTCTCTTGCACTTTCCTTTGACTGAAAAAAAAATAAAAGTAATCCAAAAAGAGATAATAAATTTGCTGTTAAATTTCCACCATTTTTATTATTAATTTTTGCTGTTGTTGTTTTTGGAACAGTTGTTGGTGTTGGTTGATAGATTTTTGTTGCTGCTTTTAATGAAGACTTTGTCGTTGCTGATGGAGTGGTTGATGGAGGATGAAGGTGTTGATGGAAGTGTTGTTGAACTGCTTGATGATGAAGATGGTTTTTCAGTTGGTGTAGGAAATGATTTTCCTGCGCAATTAATATTACATAAATCAGTTAAGCATTGGGAGGCTTCTTGTCCAATTTTATAGCTTCTAAATTTCGTTCTTAAGATTAAACATATTTTATTAAAAAACCCACAAAACAAAACATTTGTCAAAGACAGTTATTATTTGAGAGGTCATTTCAGATGCAATTTCATCTATTAAGCAACGTCTTTGAATACTTGATGGTGTATATATCTTCGTATATTCTTTAAAAAATGTTGTTTTTTATAGAACCTTTAATATTTAAAGACTTACGAAAATAACAAGCATAACATCCTGATACCTTTCTTGGTTCTTTACCGTAATCATTAACATAGCATTCAACAGCATTTGTTACAACTAAAATAATCAAAGATTAATAATAAAAAAGAAAAAAAGATAAAAATACCAAAAATGCAGCAAAAAATTGACAAAAATAGAACAGCTTTCATTTTTCTTTGATTTCCGTAAAAACAGCGACAAATTTTTGAAACGCAACTTCTTGCAATGAATGAAATTAAAATGAAAATGAGAGTGAATAAAATTGTTATAAAAATTTTCAGTTTTATTTTTTTTTCCAAATTTTTCAAAAAAAATTTGCATACAATACAATCAGGCATGTGAATGTAGAACAAAATATTAGAATTTAAAAAAAAACCCGCCAACCTCGCCTTCAAGCTTTTTCTTTTTATTTTTTTATGAATCACGCAATGTTTTTTTGCTTCTTTGAAACGGTTAATTTTAAAAATATACAAACTTCAAACAATTTTTGTTAAAATTTTAAGACTTCTGAATGACCGATATTTACTTTAAGTTTTTTGTTCTTTTTTAAAGCACGAAAAAATATTTTTGTCATAAAATAATAAAAGTACATAAAAAATATTTAATGAATAAGAAAAGCATTTAAAAAGCATTAAATAAGTGTAGACTTAACAAAATTAAAACAGCCTTAATTTCTTCGATTCTGTTAAAACTAAGGACGTGCGCAGTTTTTTCAAAGTTCTCCAAATGAAATAAATTTGGTATCATTAGATGCACAGTAAAAATATTCTGGTTTTAACTTGAAACCAGAAATAATAATATTTTTTACTCATCTTTTTTCTTCTTTTATTTAGTTTATTTTAAAGATTCCTTGCTTTTAAAAGTTTTCTTAATTTTGAAAACACACACGCTTCCTCAAAATTTTTAACTTTTACATTTTCAGCGCTTTGAATCACTGAAATTCGACTGACGTTTTAATTTTGAAAAATATGAAGAAAGATATTTTTCATCAAAGGTGAGCAAAAAAGAGCAATAAAGATAGAAGCACTGTTTTTAAAAAAGAAGCTGAAAATCTTTTTGTGGAAATGTTAGAGTTATTTTAAAACAATGACGTAATTCAAGCATGATTCGATATTTTGGTGTTCTATTTGAGGAGTTTTTTTTTGCTTGATGAAAAAGTTATTACGTGGTTTGCTTCAACTTTGAAGTTTCAGCAAAAAATTCTTTCAACTATTTACAATAATTCAAGAAGGCACGTAAAACGGAAAAAGAAAACGAAAAATGAGCCCTAAGATAAAGAAGTTTTTTGTGACAATCAGCCCGGGATAAAACTATCCTAAACTGATTTTCATAAAATAAATTATGTATTTAAATAAACAATGGTAAAGAAAAAAACAAAATTTTATGAGCAAAAGTTTATTGATTCTTTATAATTATCGGCAAAAAAACAGTTTATGCATTTTTAAAAAGCTTTGATAAAAATTACAGCAGCGCTTAATGCAATTAAAGCAAAACTGTTTTGAATCATTGATGTTGAACTTGTTTCACATTGAAAATTGCATTTATCTGAATTACAAATCATCAATTGTTGTACACATTGATTTACGGTGCTAAAAAAAGTCACATGTTATTTGCTTCTTTGAAAAAAAGTTATTACAACGTTGAACATTGATTGATATCGGTGTAATAAGATGTCACATTATTAAATGGTGGATCGGAAAAATATGGCAATAAGGCTCCTTCTAAACAAAATCTTGTTGTTGTTCCATCTGGTTCAGGACAACCTTTTGAATACCCATCTAAATTTTTTTTACATAAACAAAACTTTAGAGCCTTAAAAAATCTTTGAACTTACGATAACCACAAAATGTACAATTTTCAAATTTCGTTGTTCCAGGATCGGCTAGGGTTGAATTTTGTGTGTAACATTGGATAAGATTTCCGTTTGAAACTAAAGCCCTTCTATTATCCTTTAAAAAATATAAAATGCTTTTTTACCATAAAAACACAAAAAACACACAAAAAAGAATAATGCTTTCATTTTAAATCACAAACGCAGAAAAAAAACAAATGTTTCTATATTTCAATTTTTCTAAAATTGTATTTATATCAAATTTTACAAAAGCCTTTTCACACGAAAAGCATGAATCAAACTTGTTTTTTCATCTTTAGTGAAAAAAACAACATTTGAAATCATTAATGTTTGTAAAACTGCCAATTATCAAATATTTTGAAAAATTGGAATATTTGTTTCAAAACAACGATGATTGTTCTTTTTTTTAAATTTCCCATGATTAATAAAGGAATCAAACTTCACAACCTTTCTTTTTCTTGCTCGAATTTCATTATTACCAATTTATTTGTGTAGAATTTTTTAATGAAATAATTAATGCTTACTAAAACTTTGCAATAATAAAAAAAGCTTTGTCTTGATTTTGTTTGAAGAAAATGGAAATAAAACTTTTTCCATATTAAAATTTATCGTAGAAGGCACAATTTTGTAGAAAAAATTCAAAAATGTTGATTTAAACTTTATTAAATTTTAAAAAAACACAACATTAATAAAAATAATTTTATTACTACCAAAGACAAAAAATTTCAAACGTTAATTAAGCTTTTAATTTTAAATAAAACAGCGCAAAATGTGATTAAGGATAAATTGTATTGAATCATTGTTGATAAAGATGGAGGTGTATCAGTTGAAGAGGAAGGAGATGTTGATGCTGAAGGTGAAGATGAAGGTAAAGTAGTGGATGTAGTACAAAGTAAAGGTAAAGGCGAAGAACAATCAAAATTGCATTCATCCCCAGTACAAATCATGAGTAATTGTGTACAGCTTTTAGAAATTCTAAAAAAATTATTTTTCATAGTTATTAATCTCTGTAAAAACTTATTACGGCGCAAAGCATTTATTAAGATCTGTGAAATTTATTATTGGCGATGCTGATACTGATGGATCGTTAGAATATTTCAATAAAGTTTCATTTAAACAGAACCTTATTGTTTCAGGTGGTGAAATTCCACATCCCTTTGAAAAACTATCTATAGATATCCGTACTTAAAAAAAAGTCTTCTTTACAGTTAAATAAGCTTACGAAAGCCGCAATATTTACAATCATCTGTTGTTTGATCCGTTAAAGTTGTATTGTAACATTTATATCCTTCTGTGGAAGCTAAAATCAAAAACCTTTTAAATCTCAGAAACACAAAAGCCATTCCATACCGAAAAAGCACCAGAAACACATAAAAAACAGCACAATTTTCATTTTAAAGTTAAATGTTACGAGAAATGAAAAATCTTTTTCTGACAATTCGAATTTCTTTAAATGTATTTATATTCATTTTTACAAAGATATTATCGAATAAGAAGCAAAAATCAAACAAATTTTTTGTAAATTGGCTAATTATAAAAAATTTTGAAATCTTCTATTTATTTTTTTCTGAAACATAGAAATTTAATTGCAATTTTTGTTCCGTTTTTTTGTAAATAGTAACAAAAATCGAAGAAATTAATGTTTGAAAAATTTCTTTTCAAATTTCTTACAATAAAAAACAGATGACTCAACGCACCATTTAACAATTTGTTGGAAAACTTAAATGGGTTTAAAAATTGCAATCAGAGAGATAAGATTTAGCAAGAAAAAAGAAATATTTTTTTATCTCATACGAAAAAATGTCAGAACTGTTGTAATTCATATTTTTAAACAGAAAAAACATTAAAAAATTTTATTATCTATGCTGGGAATCGAACCCGAGATGAGTCGCAGGGGAGTCAGACGCGCTCACCGGGAAAATTTTTGTGTTTTATTTTTGCATGTCTGAAAAAACCGCGCGTGATACAAGCATAAATCTTCATATTTTTTATCATGATAAAATCTTTTATTTATTACCTATCATAAGCAAAATTAAAACAAAAAGAAATGAGTATCGAAAACAATATATTTTTCTGGCACTAAAATACAATTTAATAAAAAAAATTAAACAAGTAATCCTTGATTGCTTAAAATTATTGGAGCTGTCGGAGGTGGCTTTGAATCAAATTGTGTACTTTCACATTTCTGTTCTCTTTCATATCCAATTATTGGGGATGTTGGAGATCTTAACTTTAGGCCATAGTCATCTGGTGAAAAATAATGACTATTTGAATCTGATGGAATTGCATAATCTGGCATTGGTGGAGGTTGAGCTAAGAATCGGGTGGAAGATGAAGAAGTTTGTTGGGTTGGAAGTGAATTCAATAATGGAATTGCAGCAGATAATGAAATTCCGTGAGATTCTCTTCTTTCATAATGTGGTTGTTGTTGCTGAGGTAGTGGGTTATAACTTCCAAAAGACGTTCCTTGTGATGGTTGATGTGGGGGATTATAACCTGAAAGTTGGTATGATGGAGGTATATGTGGTTGTTTATCATGAGTGCTTTGCCCATATCCTTAAATAAAATAATTTTTTTTAAGTGAACTATAATTTGCCTACCAATAATATTATGACTTTTATCTTCAGCTTTAATTGGAGGTAATGGGGGAGACATTGTTGGACGTTGTGTAACATGATAAATTCCAGCATGGCTCCAATCTGGTGAAATACTATGCTCCGCAGAATTGCTTGAAGGATGACCAGAATCCAAATTATTGCTATTATGAGTCATTGATAGTGTTGGAGCCTGAATTGACGGAACAGAATCCTAAAAAAATAAAATTTTATGTGATGGCAAATTTGCATTAATCTTAGTTTATGGTTTTGGTTTTATTGAAAACAATTGATTTTTGACAGTACAGTCAAACTTACTTGAGATGTTGTCCTTTTAGCTCTCATTTTAATGCCACAATCTGCAACTTCTTTATATCCATTATCAATGGATCTCGTTGTTGCCCATTCATCTTCTCTGCCACCACCGCCATCATCTCCTACATCATCATCACCATCATCTTCATCAATATGTTCATGAACCCGTAATAAAGTATTACTGTTACTTTTTGGATCAAAACTTATTAATGAAGTTTTATTTTTAATTGATGGTTTTCTTTCAGCTTTAATATATTCCAAATATTCTCCACTATCTTGTTTTTCATGCTGCTCTAAAGTTGCTTTTTGTTTTGCTTCTTTTTTTAATTGTTCAAAAGCAGCCTGTGAAAGTCGCTGCTCTGCAACTGATTGTGTTCGAGGTTCAAGAGATTTTGTTCGCATTTTTGAATATTGCCGTGAAACTTCATCTTCTTCTGAGAAGCCTTCATCGGATATTCGACGAATTGGTGAAACAGAACGATTAACAAGAATTTTTTTCTTATGTGTTGAATTTAATGGAATCCGATTCCTTTTTACTGATTCATTTGAAGTATTCGTTCCAAGACTTTTGGTTGTAACGGAAGAATAATCAGATTGTGAATGGGATTCTTGAGCCTAAAAATTAAGCAAAAATTTGAATAAATCTTAAAAATTTATGTTATCCAAAAAATTGAGACTAATTTTTTATTGAAAAATTGGCTAAAAAATTCCAAATAAGTACATACCTGACTTTTTGGTCGTTGACTTGCCCGACTTGAATTTTGACTATTTTTAATTTTTCGAACTTTTGGTTGTGGATTATTAACTTTAAAATTTTCTCCTCCAATTGCTTCATAGCTGCTATTCATATATCCACTACTGATATCATTGATTGAATCAGGAGGTGGTGGAAGTTCACGATTATTGGCTTTATTTTCAGCTTCTCCATAAATTGCAAGATTATGCAAATTTGGCATTTCTTTATTATTTCTGCTACTGCTGTTTGAAGAAGAATTTGAAGATTCATAAATTCCTTTAATCTTTTTTTCTTTGTTATATGCTCGGCGTTGAAAAAATAAAAGTAACGAAAAAAGCATTGTTAAAATTGCAATTATTATATGAATAAGCGCTTGAAATCCTTCAATATTATAATATGGAATTAAGCAATTTGTATGTTGAATCCATTGATTTGTTGTTAAATTGTAATGACTTTGACATGATGGTGTATATCGAAGAAAAAAGCTATGTGAAAGTGGAAGGCCAGCAGAAAGAAGGGGCTTTGTTCGATCTCCAAGTATCCCAGCATACCAAAGAATTAGAACGGCATTGTACAAAATTGAAATAATTGAAGATAGCGTTAAAGTTAAAAGGAGTGAAAGACGTTGTTGACTTGCAGCAAATAATCCATTTATACATGATAGAATCTTAAAAATTAGAGTTTTAGGGAAATTTATGTCTGCTTTAAGTTTTTTTTTTCATTTTTTAGCAAGTTCAACAAATTTGAAATCTATTTTTTGTGAACTTTCAAACTTTAAATTTAGCTTCTAAAAATTTCAATAAATTTCAATTATACCCTATGCGGTGGACCCGTGGATTTTCCTGAATTGTCAATTTTAAAGGTTTTGTATAAAAATGTGTTTAAAAATAACATTTTTTAAACAAAAAATCCTTTTTTCCATTTTTTTATTTAATTTTTTCTTGACAGGCGCCAAAAAAAAATAAAAAAAGTAAATGTGTCAACCAAATTTGTTTACTTTAATCGCTTTTTTTATTTCTTGACCATCTGTTGTTGCGGATGCTTATATAAAATTGATTCTTAAAATAATAAAACTATTTTTTCTTTGAGTTTTTGTATTGAACTAATCAATTTTTATGCAAAGCGGCATATATCGTATTTTCATAAATCTCTTTCAATGATGGATTCAAAAATACAATGCCAGAACGGATTAAGAAAAGTTCAGATAGAGAGAGATGAAAATAGAAACGAAAAAACAGTTTTAAGCTCTGAGAAAAAAAGAGTTTTTGTGTGAAAATGAAAAATACAAAACATTTCCTGTATATTTTTTGTGCATTTAAAAAAGGTTTTAACGGAAACAAAAAAAGAGATAATCTGGCATTTTTTTATGGATCGTAAAAGTTTTTTTTAGTTTAATGTTTAGTACCCCCAAAAAAGAGCTGATAGATAGAAAGTTAAAAACTGGAAAGAATGAATAAAATAACTACATTAGTGCTCCTGGAAAATTTTTTATTTAAATAAATCAAAACCGAAGAGTGTTTTTTTTTTATAATTTCAAAAACCAAATATGTTTTTTGCAAACACATTTTTCCAAATTGGAAATTCCATCAATCTCTGTCATTTTATGAAAAAAATGCAAATTCATTTAACCAAAAAAGGTTCAAGGCCGTCACATGTATTTTTTATTCAAGCTGACGGCTTTTTTTAATAATTACAAATTTAAAACAAAAAATGGATTTTTATTATTAGTTTTTTTACATCCATTTTTAGAAACTTTTTTTCTCAATGAATTTTTGCATGCGCGAATAATTCCCGCTAATTTGATCGACCTTCATCAAAAAATTCTTTTTGTGGGTTCTGTTTTTTTTCACATCCGTTTTCGGAGGAAAAACATTATGGGAAAAAGATGATTAATCATTGAAAAAAAGAGAGAAAGAAAGAAAGACAGAAAATGAAATGCCAATGATGGAATGAATGAATGGCAGATCAGGAAGTGCCGAAAATATTCGATCAATCAAAAAAATATACTATTTTTAAACAAATACAAATTTTAATAATGTCAGAAAAGACAAAAAAGTCAGCAGAAATATTTGCCAACAAAAATTTATTTTTCACAAAATATTCAAAAAGTTTTTTTTGTCATCCCTAACAACCCTACTATATTTATTGATACATAAAACGTATACTCACCTGCAGTAAATTAAATATTACCGGAATCCATAATTTTCCAATGAGATCAAAAACTTGTCTTGCAATTGAAAGAAGTAACCATAAAAGTAATATAAAAAATAACCAAATTCGTGTTGGAGATTTGCAGCAACACATTTTTATTTATTTTATGGCAGCTTCAAACAGCAATCAATAAATTTGCTATCAAAGAATAAAATATTTCAACACACTATTTTTCAACAGTGATTGAAAATATATTTGAAATATAAATTATTATCCTTTTTCATTAAATTCATTTTTTCATGCTTCAATTAAAAAATTAAAATTAAAAAAGATATTTTTTTGTTGTTGGAATATAATTTTAGTCAATGGAATGTTGTCGTCGATCGTCTTTTTCCTATAAACAAAAAGAAAAATAATAAAAAAAGGTTTAGTTTTTTTCGGTTTTTTTATGATTGAAAATGCTTGAATTTAATTATCCGAAAACGAAATAAATTCACGGCTTATGTAAAAACGTTAAATAAAAATGCACACGAGAATCTTTCTCCTGCTGGGGAGTTTTTCAAAAAGCTGTAAAAAATGGAGGTCAGAAAATCAGTAAAAAAAATAAAAAATGTACTAAAAAATACATAAATTAGGAAAAAAACAAAAGAATCTTGTAAATCAATGAAGCTTGAAAGGTCGGATGCATTAATAATCTCCAAAATTATGGATTTCTTGGTTTAAAAAAATTTCAAAAGCTTCATTAAAAATTGGCGCAAGAATTTAATAAATTAAAGAAGATAAAAGAGCAAATCGCAGAAATTTTAACAACAAATTTTAAAATCTTCTACAGGTTTATGGACAAAAAAAATTAACAAGTTTACAATTTTCAAAAAATTATTTTATATGAAAATTTCTAATTTTTCCAACATTTAGCTCGAAAACCAATAAACATCATCAAAATGTTGAAACTCTTTATGAAAAATCCAATAAAAAAATTTAAGAAATCATGTAATTTTTAGCTTTAAAAAACATTTCATTCATAATTCTAAAAAAATACAAATCAGAAGCAATTGCAACATCAATGAAAAAAGAATTAAATTGACAAGTTTCAAGCTGCAACTTAACATGTGCAGAAATTTTACATAAGAATAAAATGGAATCAAAAAAGGGAGAAAGAATACAATAAAAAAAAGGCAAAAGGTGTAATCAAAAAATGAAAAAAGTAAACGTAATAACCACTCCTTGAATAAATAATGTATATTCATCCCTTTTTTCTATTCTTTTTTATTCGACATTAATATGTATAATAAAAAGAAAGAAGACGACGTGAAAGAGAGAAGGGACATAAAATATTTTGTGATCAATGTAGAAAAATTTTTAGACTTTTTTCTAAAGATTCCCTTTTTTAAAAGCAAAAAGTTTAAGCATAAAAATAAACAAAATTTATATTCATTTCAAATATATAAATGAAAAAAAGAAGAGTTCAAAAAAATTTAAAAGAAATATTTGAACTTTTACGCGTCAGTGATAGTAAATGGAAAGTAACAAAAACGGTATTTTGGAATTACTATCAAATTGGTCCTTAAGCGAAGATAGTATACGTATTTATTAAAGTTAGGCAATTTTGATTACTATCATTTTTAACATTTGAAGGGGGTCAAATATAGTAAAACATTTTTGTCCTTTTTTACAATAATGATTTACTATCCTTCCTTAAACATTATCAATCTGAGCTTTAATGATTAATCTTAAGAAAATGTTTTAAGCTTTCACTTAGAACCCTGTTTCCAAAAAAAAACTTGTTTTCATCTCGTTTTTCATTCACGATTTTTTCCAACGAGAAAAAAAGAATTTTTGAAAAACAAGACAAAAATATTGTTTAAACTTTTTAAAAATGAATACTTTTTTTGAAGAAAAAAAAATAGATAAAGCCAGTTTTGTAAGAAAAAGGGGAAAAAACAGATATTTCTTCTTTTGTACAAATACATAGGAAGAAGAAGAAGAAGAAGAAACTAAAACCCTTTTTTTTCTTTTTCCTACTTCTTTTTTTTTTGTTTTGTTTGTTACTCACACAAAAACGGGAACACAAAATTTTTTGCTGCCGCGCAAGAAAAAGCGAGTGTTTATTATTGCTTTTTGACCAGCCAGTCCAATGTGGTCAGTTTAAATTCAGTCGGACATCTCCCCTTTTTTTCATTCCCGCAATTTTTAAAGCCAGGTACCGGTGTTCGAACAATGAGGGAAAGAAAATAGTGGTCAAAAATATGAGAGAGAAAGTAAAGGAAGCTTCGCGCACGCACTTGACTCATTCATTCAATGAAAAAGGACAGAACAGCTTTTTATGGTCAGTTATACAGGGCAGTCAGTCAGTCAGCTAGCTGGTAGCAATGAACTTGCACTTTCTCCCGTTTTTAGAATATATTATAGGTAAAAATCTTTTTTAGGTATCTACCTTGCTTAAAAAAAGATACCAAGTGCATACCCGAAATTTAAGAGTTTTTACTCCCGTTAAACGTAGGTATTCCTTACCCAGCTTACAGCCAGTCACCCCCTCCTAACTTCTGATGCGGGAAAAAAGAAGGGATTAAGAAAAACAAGCAAAAATGCAAATTTTAATATTTGTTAAAAACATTTCCTTTTATAAATCTCGTTTTTCAAACGTTGTTCGTTAAAATTAACCGGAACGAAAAAAAAGAGAGAGAGAAAAATAAGAAGATTCTTCATATGTATTTTTTCGGGCACGTAATTGTTATTGTTCAACATTTGTCAAATGTCAATTGAAAAAAATGCAATCTCGGGAGGTTTTTGATTCCAAAAATAAAGGAAGTTAAATAAATATTAAAAAAAGGAATATTGTTGAATAACTAGGTATTGGAGAGGGAGGAGCGGGGCTTATGCAAATTTTGTACTTTTTATAAAAATTTGGTTTTTAGTTTTACTTTTATCATAAACTAAATTTATGAATTTTTAATAAGAAACAAGTCTACAAATTATGACAGTTATTTTTAATAGGTTTTCTTCAACAATGTGTTACTGTCTCTTTTTCAGTAATTAACAAAAAATGTTTTTGCCGCCGAATCATTAAGTTTTTTTCAAAAATACCCAAAGCAAAAACTTTTCAATAAAAAATGCATAAAAATCAAAATAATTTTTTCCATCAGTCTTCATTCAAGCTACAACTCCATCGATGACATAATTTTACGACATTGTAAAAACCATTTTACAACCAAACAAAATATTGATAAGACAAAACAATTTTTTAACAATCTTTGTAAAAATGTATGAAAGCAAATATCTCTCTATTTATAGAAATTTATTCTAAAAAATTATAATAAAAACAAAAGTGGCGCCGATGCAATAAAAAAAAGGTGCAGAAATAAATCAAAGAAGAAAAGACATAACTGACCAAAAACATTTCAAAATCAGAATTAAAATGAAAGCTTTTAGGGAAAAATTGAATGAGCAATCAAAAAATTGCTAAAAGGCGGAACAAAAAAAGCAAAAAACGGATGGAATTAAAAGGTGATTGAAATTATAGAAAATGTTTTTTCCGGTAATCAAACATGTTTTTTTCTGGTAATCTATAGGAAACTACATGAGGGTTTAATTTTAGAGACACAAATAAAGGATGATTAATTTTGGAAACGGGAAATACAGATTTGTACTTTTAAATTTTCAAAAAAAAATCTGGAAAAATGTGTTTCTGCTATTTTGGGGAAGAAAATTGTGGCGAGATTAATACAAATTTTTTATATAAAATTTTGCATGCAAAAAATCTTTTTTATCAAAAAGGAATTTTAAATGAATATTTAATAATTTTAAAATCTAAAACTTTTGGCAAGGCATTCGAAAATATGCTATTGTTACATCGCAAAATTTTGTAATCCCAAAAAAATTAGAAACAATAGTTTCTGTTCTTTAACATAAACCATAAAAAAATCTTTAAAAAATTATTTCTCAAGAAATCGAGCAAAAAGCAATCTATGAAAGTTGCAAAAAAGGTCTTTCATTTTTTTCATTCATTGTTCTTCCACTTAAAGCAATAATAAAAAAAAAACTAATGTAAACGACAACGATGAAAAACAAAAAATTGATGACAAGCTTTTCTTCTTTGTTCTTTCTTCTTATAAAAAAAAATGCGCACACTTTTGACCAATCATTTTTTCACTGTTTTTTTAAAACCAACAAATAAAAAAAAGAATTTTTTTGGTAACAAAAAAATCATAAAAAAGGCAAAAAAATGTCGAAAGTTAACGATTCCTTTCTTTCTTCCTTTTTTTCGGTTGAAATAAAAAGAAAATAGAGTTTTTTTGAAGGAATGTTTAATGTCCTATTTTTTTGGGCTTCAAATTGAGTTTTTGACGGCCATGATCGACCACAGCGCCATATTCAATCGAGGTCGAATAATTCCTTTTGATGAATGGAGGAAAGGAGGTTAGGATTGATGTAAAAAACAGTCAAATGGTTTTTTTCTTTCTCTCTCATCAAAACTGATAATGATCGGAAGTCAAAATCCCCCACTGTGAGTTTCCATTTTTTGTGGCGATTGCGTTTATCAGTTTTTTTGAAGAGACAAAAAATATTGATGAATGAATGGAATTCTTTTTGATGTTGAAAAACGGAGCGAACCCTTTGATAATTGTTTTAAGACTGCATTTTTGAATGCTTTCAATTACGTCAAAAGTGATTAAAGTTTGATCAGGGTTCTGTAAACGATTTCGAGAAACTCGAAATGCTGGAATCGAAATTATGTCATTTTAATGGTCTAAATTAAAATAATTGACATATATTTGTAAAGAATCGGAAGATTGGTTTAAGCTAATTTTGTATCGATTACAGTAGCGTTCAAAAGTTTTGAGACAAAACGTTTTTTCACGATATTTTTTTTTATGCAGAGGAGTTTTGTGAACTCCCACCATGTTTTGAAGCCCTATCAATGGCCTATCGAAAAAACACATCCTTAGGCCCTGAGAGTTCTCTCACGAAAAATTTCGAATTTTTAAAAAAAATTTGGTGTTAAAAAGTTTTGAGACAAAGTTTTTTCTCTTGGAAAAAATTGTTATTTCAGCTATTTTTTATGTTAAAACAGTTGTAGTACATTTTTACATCAATATTTAACATATTTAGGGCACTGGGCCCCATAAATATACCCATAACATCAATTGAAACGACTACGAAATACTGTATTTTTGCTATTTTTGATGTTTTTGCTAGACAGATAAATCGATACACCGGCGGTGCGAAGTTGCACCAAACACATTTTTCGGTAGCCCTAATCAATGTCAATAAGTATGCCAACTTTCATAGGTCAAGCTTTAACAGATTTCTCAAACCGATTTTTTGAAAGTGCATGGTTTTGGCCTTTTTAGACCCTTTTTGTCAATTTTTGATGTTTTTTGACGTTTTTGACCTCACTTTGGTTCAATGACCTGAAGCGAGTGTTAGATGTATCAATATGAAACTTTGGGTAGTTGTTACTCATGGATAAGAGTATTTAATACTGCATATGGATAATCACTACACCGCTGCACCGCCGAATTACAGGCCCCGCAAAAATGCGAAAATCGCAATTTATGCTTATTTTAAGTGTATGGTAAATCGCTTGTGAGCGATAGATATGCTTCCAAATGGGCTTAATTAATTAATTAGGGCTTAAAAAACAATATTATAACCCGCAGAACATTTTACGACGCCTAGAAACATTTTGCCGATTTTTTAAAAAGTTGTCTCAGAACTTTTGTTCACTGGATTTTTGAATTTCGTGGCATATCTTTTCGTTGTGAGAAGCTCCCGGCAGTGTTATGTCACGGTAATAAAATGCCCACATATAGAGCTTCAAAAAATGTATAGGGGTCAAAAAATATACATCACCCAAAAAATTTCTGCACAAAAATAACTTTGTCTCAAAACTTTTGAACGCTACTGTAAATCAAATTGGGACCATTTATTCAAGTAATGAAAACCATTATAAATTCAAATTTTATAGATTTTTTGATGCAATGAATGTTGTGAAATTGTATTATTATTATGATTATTCAAATTTGTTTTGTAAATTGTGTAAAAAGAATTAAACATTTGTCGTTTGAATACTGATTTATGTGTTATAAGTTTCAACTTTTTTCTTTTTTTTTTGTTCTTTAAATTTTATGCTAATATATTAATTAGTCATTAACTTTCAAGTTAAAACCATAAAGCAAATATAACTATTTCTTCCTTTATAATTTTTTTAAAAGTTTTTTTGCAGGTGTTTACATAAAAGTCAGTGCATACTGTGATTGGATCAAAGAAAAAACATCTGGAGATATTGAATGTCAATAAATTTCTATCTTTTATAAAAACTGGTAACAAATGTGTCCCTGTCATGCTTTAATACATTTATTGTAGTTTAATAGAAAAAGAATTTATTCTTTTTCCTTCCTTTTCTCTTCTTTCTTTTATATTTTCCACAAGAAGATAACCTTGAATTAATCGAAGAAAGCAAAAATGTAATATTCAATTTAAAAAGTTTTTACTTAATTAATCGGCTTATTTCAAAAATGGATTTTAAAAAAAAACTTTACAAAAACTTAAAAAGTTGAAGGACAATTTTAAAATTTAATCAAAAGACAAAGTGTATAAATGCTCTTATTAATATGATATATGTGTCTTTAAAATTAAACAATAACCATTAAAATCGATTTTGAATTTTACATAAATATGGTGATGGAACAGCTGAGCCTTTAATAAGTCTTTTTGCAAAATCTTTTTTCTCTGTCGGATAATTTAGCTAAAATTTAGTTGTTTTTTTTTCTACAGTGCTTTTTAAAAAATACTTACTTTAAATTGATTTGCAATATTTGCTGTAAATAAATATAATTCAAGCCGGGCTAAACCTTCGCCCAAACATGCACGCTTTCCAACTCCAAATGGGATTAATTCTGGTGGTTGAAAGAATTTTCCATTTTTATCCAAAAATCTTTCAGGTCTAAATTTTTCAGGTTCAGGAAAATATTTTTCATTCATTAAAACTGTTGAAACTTGATGAGTTATAATTGTATCGACTGGAATATTATATCCATGAATTTTTGTATCTTTTGTAACACTAAAGATTTAATTGTAAAATAGTTTTTGGAAGGAAATAAAATTTTTACCGATGAAAGAGATTTGCTGTCGCAAGATTACAATATCTTTGAGTTTCTGCAATTACAGCATTAACATAATTTAAATTACTTTTATCATCCAATGTAATTATTCGATCATTTCCAATTACTTCATCTAATTCTTTATGAAGATTTTTTTGAACTTCTGGATATTGAATTAAATATGCGCAAACCCATGCAAGGGTATTTGAAGTTGTTTCTTGTCCAGCA
This sequence comes from Panagrolaimus sp. PS1159, assembly GCA_963922195.1. Lineage (NCBI taxonomy): Eukaryota > Metazoa > Nematoda > Chromadorea > Rhabditida > Panagrolaimidae > Panagrolaimus > Panagrolaimus sp. PS1159. Next base: position 2,432,735 of record CAWUHW010000004.1, read on the forward strand.
ACCCATAAATCTAGTACAGTAGCATATAATTGGGCATCACTAAAAAGCATTTCGTTAATTAATAACTATTTTAAACAAAATATAAACTATAACTCAAAATTATTTTCATTTTCTTTTACTCCACCTTCCATTTTAAGTTTATGCTGTTGTCGAAGATATGCTTCAACGAAATCTGTGGGATCTTCATCTGATTCAAGGTTTATTGCTTTTCGATGCTCATCTATTAAATTATAAAAGAAATCTTTGATTTTTTGAACTTCAGTAGTAAAATTTTTGTAATATGAATTACAAATTGGAAATTTTTTGTAATATTCTGGATCCTGATCCATTAATCGATACATTGGATTACTGAATTGTGAAACAAGCATTGTAGCAAATTGTTTGACGTGTTGAAATTCATCTTTTTTATCCTGAAAATTATACATTATTAAAAAAATTCTGTGTAAAACAGAATTAAGTGTTTATATGTGGCTTACCTTTCCGTATCGATAACCAAATGTTAGATTATTAATAATACTTCCAACAGAAATGTCAATTGTATCTTGAATGCTAATTTCTTGTTTACTATTTAAAATTTCATTTTTGATATCAGTGATTAAACTGTTAACTTCAACCAAAACTCTTTCTTGCATAATATTTCTTCCAAGACCAAAATTACGAAAAACGTGAAGCGCAAATCTACGATTTTCTCTCCATTTTGGCCCCTCAGAAAAAACTACCCCATTATTCCCTTCTCGAATAATATCATCCCATTTTTGATGTGGTCTTCCAGCATATGTTTCACCATCTTTAACAAATGTTTCAAGGATTGTTGGAATATCATGTAAAGTTACAATTGCTTGATCTCCAAACCATATTGTATGAATATCACCGTATTCTTTTTTCCATTTTTGTAATTGTACATCCATTGCAGTAAAATAAAAGGATAAAAGATTACCAAAAAATGGAAGAGGAATTGGACCTGAAAAAAAACAAACATTTTAATGAAAATGTTTTACAAGATTTATAAAATCCCAACCTGGTGGTAAGTTTCGACGTTTCCAATAAAAATGGAAAAATAAAAACAATAAAACAAAAATTCCCAAAAGAATTACCAACATTGCATAAACTTTATTTTGAGTATTGAACAAAACTGTCTACCTCTTTATATACTCTTAATTAATGTTGTGATTTGAAACTACATTTTTCTTTCCTTTTGTGTCAAATTCAAATCACATCAATCAGAAAAAAGCGAGATTTTTCACAAATTATTTGTGTTTATTTTGTGTAATAAAAATCATCATTGTTTTTTATTTCAAATAATTCATTCAATATAAGTTCAAAAAACAAGTGTATTTCCTCAACAAATAAATAAATACTTTCAAACAAGCTTTTAAACTTCATAAGGAGTATAAACTTCATTGGTTTGACGAGCAACGCAAAAAAATGTTGGACATTTTGGAAGTTCTTTTAATTTTGCTGAACCTATATACAATATCCGTCGATGCTTTGCTTCCAGCGCATGCGTTGAAAAAATGCGCGCAATATGCAGGGCAACTCAAACAAAGTGATAATTTATCAACTTTTTTTTTTCAACAACTGCGTATTGTCGCATGCGCTGGAAGCAAAGCATCGACGGATATTGTAAGTACAAGCTGACCGTAATCCACCAAGAATATCGAAGATTGTTCAAAAAAGAGAAACCATCTTTTTTTGTGATGTATCAGGGAGACAAAAATAAAATATATGCTTTTGATATAATATCAGATTTAACCAGCGTGTTAACCCAAAAAAGTTTCTGATACTGCAATTTTTATTGTTTGCTTTACAATGTATTGTTGTGTTTTAAATTTATTATTACCACCACAATGCCCAATTCAAACAAAAAAATTTTAAAAGTAAAATACATTTTAATTAATGACGAAAAAATTTAATGCACACAAAGTTTTTAAAACCCTCCACCACATCCTCCGCCACCGCTGCTGCCAAAATCGCATCCACCGCTACTGTAGCCACCACCACCGCTGCTGTAATCATGGCTGGTAAAGCCACCGCCATGACTGCTGTAATCATGACTGCTATGAGCAGCTCCACTACTGCCAAAATCATGGCTGATGCTACCATGAAAATTATGACTGGTATGATCATTGAAATGGGTGGAAGTATGATGAGAAGTATCGTCACTTATTGCATTATAGTCATGGTTGTTGCGATTTGCATTGTTGGTGTCACTTCCAGAATTGTGATAACCATCGATATTATTGTGATGATGATGATGATCTGAATAGTGTTTATCATTGTTATCTCCATTATTACAATTGGGATCAATTTTTTTTCCATCATAGCAATACTAAAAAAATTTCGTCATTCGAAGAAAAGCAGCAAAAATTAATTACCACAGAATTATCGAAACCATAATTTTGAGTTGGCAAAAACAGATTCCCGAATCCATATAAATGAAGCATCTGATTAAGCGTGTAACTATCGTTTTCCGAATGCTTTTTTGAAGTTCCACGTGCTTTTGGGGTGCCATAACTTTTGACTACAGGATATTTTGGTTTTTTAAAGGAAATATTTGTTTCTAAAGTTTTATGAAGAATCAACACTTTAATTCTATTAGACAAATCTAAATTTTGAAATATTACCGTAATCGTCTTCAGTGCTTTCAAATAATTGCCGATGTCGTTTTGGTAATGTACAAATAATTTCATTTAACCATTTTGTCATTGAAGCCAATGATTCAAAATAAAACCATGAAACATTTTTTGCATTTTCATTTTCAGGAATTGCAATTAGCAGCATTGGGTCCCATACTTCAAGAATCGGTGGCTTTTTAGAGGAAATTTTATCAATTTGTTTCCCAATACAAATGTGTGAAATCATGTCTTTTAAAAAAATAGATCCAAGAGGTTTTTCGTCTTTCTAAAAAACAAAAATGATTAATTTTCATTCTCCAAAGTTGACATAAATGTCAAAAATCCAAAAGAAATTTACCGCTTCTTTAAACCATTTAAACGTTGAATCAGAATAAAGCACAAAATAAACTTGGATCCATTTGCTTTTAAAGATTCCTTTTTTATAAAACTTTATATACCCATTATGTTGTATTGCTAAAAATGATTATTTATAATTATTAACAATTGTGACACTCACGTGTAAAAGAACCCTTTCTGGACATCTTTTAATTTTCAAATAACAAATCTTCAAATTTTAGTTTTGTTTTACCCCACGAAAAACGCTTTAAATACCTTTTCTCAAGAAAAATCATGCTGGAATGTTTCAGCTTCTTTTTATATTTTGGATCTTAAATAAACAAAGAGGTGGAAAGAAGGTGTGAGTCAACGGACGCGTGTATTTAAATAATGTTTAACGTTCGTTGTTTAATGAATAAAAAATGCAAAGAAAGCGGAATAGCTTCTTTCTTTCTGTCATCTTCAACTTTTTAAATAAATAAACAGGAAACTTTGGTAAACATTTTTCGAAATTTTCGTGCAATATAAAATTATAAATTTAGATCAAAGGATTAGTAAGTCAGACAAGCCCATATTGGCACACGGTCGTCTAACATTAACAACATGTTATCAATATTTTATTCACCATTCAATGCTTTAAAAAATAAAAAGCTATCATTTTCCAAGGTTAACAACTTTAAACAACATAATTACCTACTTTGAGTGTATTTAAACCAAATTAAGAGAGATTAAATATATACAAATGAATAAATTAAAACAATTAATAAAAAGCTTTTTGAATTTAGTCATTACACAATTTATAACTTTTTATATGTTTCCCATCAATCATTTAAAATTTTGACAAACGAAAACGAGGAAGTGCAACCTGATTTTTTTCTGCTGCACTTTTACTCGTTTTTCGATCTGAACAAATGGGGGCAATGATAATGATGTGACGTTGAAAGCGTATTTTTCTCGGTCTTCAAATTATAAAAACACATTTATTAAACTATAAATTTTTCTACAACGTTGGAAAAATACTTTTAACTAAATACTTTCAAAATGATTTTGATAATTTTATTTTTGATTTTTGGTTTATGGATATTCCACAATTATTATTGGAAACGAAAAGATCTTCCACCAGGTTTGTTTTTTTAAGTGTTCTGAAAATAAAATTCAAAAACGAGAGCACCAGGTAAGATACAAGATTTTTAAAAAGAGGGTATAACATATTAATATCTATCGATCATTGATCGATCGATTGTTGATAACTTTTCAATAACCATTTTTTTCAGGTCCACCTCCATTGCCATTAATAGGAAATGTACTTTCCATTAATAAACATGGATTAGAAAAGTTTTTTACCGGTCTCAAAAACGATTATGGTGATATTCATACATTTTGGTTTGGTGAAACTCCTGTTGTTTCAATCAATGATGTTCCAACAATTTTGGAGACATTTGTTAAAGATGGTGAAACTTATGCAGGACGTCCAATTCATATGTTAGTAAATGATATGACTCGACATGGTCGAAATGGTCTAATTTTTACTGATGGACCAGTTTGGAGAGAACATCGACGATTTGCATTGCATGTTTTAAGAGATTTTGGAATGGGGAAAAATTTGATGCAGGAAAGAGTTTTGGATGAAGTTACAACTTTGATTGAAGGAATCAAAAAACAAATTGCTACTGGAAAAAATGAAATTAGTATTCAAAATGCCATTGAAATTGGTGTTGGTTCAGTTATTAATGCTTTATTATTTGGTTATAGTTTTACTAAAGTAGGTTATTTATATTATTAGAACAAAAAAATTATTTCGAAATGATATTTTGCAGAAACTAAAGATTTTGTGCTAAAAAAATTATCTCAAAATATAAAACTGTAACTAAAATTCTTTCAGCACAAACCTGATCAATTTTACGAGCTAAAAGCCTATCTGAAAGATTTTATGAGAGGTGTTGGAAATCCTTTGGTTCGATTTTGTGATCGAAATCCAATTATGTTCAAAGCTCTTCCATTTCTTTACCGGGAAGTTACACGAACGTCAAATTTATTGGAAAGCTTTTTTATGAATCAACTTGAAGCTCACAAAAAAGAAATTAATTTTGATGCAAATATTGAGCCAACCGATTATGCAGAAGCTTTTTTGAAAAGAAGGAAAGAGTTGGAGGCTGAAGGTATTGAAGATCACACGTTCACGTAAGTTGATTGACTGAATAATACTAAAAAAAAGGATTACCAGAAAATTATTGAATCCATCTTCGGCTTGGTCTTCTGTTCTTGCACTATTGAGAACCCAATTGATTCATAAATTTGCATAATTTCCAGTGACAAACAGCTTTTCGGTGCTTGCCTTGATCTTTGGATCGCCGGACAAGAAACAACAACAAATACCCTTTCTTGGATGGTCATTTATCTCATGTTAAATCCAGAAGTTCAAAAGAAAGTTCATGCAGAACTCGATGAAGTTATCGCTTCTGATCGTTTTGTAACGGTTGAAGATAAAACAAAACTCAATTATATCAATGCCGTAATAGCTGAAACCCAGCGATTCTGTAATTTAGTTCCATTGAATGTCAATCATCGAGTTGTAAAAGATGTTGAAATTAAAGGATACCGTATTCCTGCAAATACAACAATCCTTCATCAAATTTCTTCAGTATTATTTGATGAAAGATATTTCCCAGAACCAACAAAATTTAAGCCAGAAAGATTTTTGGATTCCGATGGTAGATTTTCTCAACCTTCAAGTTTAATGCCATTTGGAGTTGGAAAACGTTCATGCCTCGGGGAAGGCCTTGCCAAATTAGAATTATATCTTTTTACTGCAAATATTTTTAATCATTTCGAAGTAATTTTTTATTCAGAACATATTTTGTTATAAGATTTCAATTTTTCAGATGACAGTTATTCCTTCAAATCCACCAAATACAGTCCGAATTGTCTCGGGAACTGTTCAGCCAGAACCATATTTGACATACATTAAATCACGATTTTAACAGTTTTTATTTAGCAGTGATTTTGTATATTAAATTGCAATAAAACTGTTTTATAAGTTTACAAAAAAAATTTTAATTGATTAAGTAAACGCCATTTTTTTATTATCAAAGCTTTGAATAATGCTAATCAGCTAAAGCTATTTTTTCGTATCAATGAAAAATTAATTGTATGTTGAAAAACCCTGAAATGCGGAATTCATGAAAGCAATGCGTCTGCTTTAATTAAGATATTTTACAAAATGCAAAGTCATATTTATTACTTAAATGTATTTTGCTTTGTTTCGCCATTCTACAAAAAAAAATTTTCTTTTGCTTTTCAAAAACTGAAGCGCTGAACAAGAGTTTGTAAACTAACATCTTGGAATCATTGGAGTTCATTTTTTAATTGTTATTCATTATTACTGTTATAATTCACACTTACGCTTACTGCGTCTGAGCACTATTAAATTAATAAAAAAAATTAAATTATTCAACCGTAACACTAGCACTACACATCACATTTTCTTTTAATTTGTATAAATACAAAATAATTATTAAAGATAGAATTATTTCCAACCAAGCTATTTTTTCATTAAATTAAGACAAAGAACTAATCATATTATTAAAAGAAAGGGTACTTCATTTCATAAGACATCTAGTGTACAAAAATAATTAATAGAAATTTGTATTATTAATTGTACTTTTTTCTTGAACTGTTTGGTTTTCTTTTTAACAAGGTATTTTCTATTAAATTTTTTTTTGTGAGAAAGCATTGCTGTATTTCGACTTCGGTGATGGTGACTGTTCAATATTTGATTATTTTAACAGCAGTTGAAACAATTATTTATGTTTTTCATGCATCAGTTTTGTTGTTGCTTTTTTGTAAACGAAAAACAACTTTTAAAGGCGCGTTTTACGATATTTTTCGAATTGTTATTGTTGCGGATTTGGCTACTTTTGCTTTAGTGAGTTAATTTTGCATATTTTTTAAAACAAACAGAATTTTACCAAAGGGGACGTTATGAAATTTTAAAATCGATAAATCAGAATTTTTACTCTATCTTTTAATTAGACATCAAAGGATTTAAAAACAATATTATTGAATTTTAGCTTGTAATCGCATTTCGAGTCCCTCTATTATCTGTAGATTTCTTCAAAAATGACAATTACATTCCTTCTGCGGATTTGTTGATCTCTGCATACTTTTTGGTAGTTGAATTTATTGGGCACACCCTTATGGCTTTTAATAGATTCACAATATTTTGGTTCCCTTTGAGACATGATCGAATATGGAGCCGAAATTGGTACATATACGCATTAATTGTGTTACCATTTGGGCATGTATGTTATCGGTTGACTGAACATGGCATTTTCTCATTTTCATCTGGGAATACTGTAGTAGCAATGGTTTACACAAATCCGGCAATGACGTCTCTAATATTTTTATTATCAGCAGCTATCTTTTTGATTACCACAATTTTGGCAGCGATTTTTAATGGGCTTTCTTTGATAAAATTTTATTTTTATAAACAATCATCAAATAGCGTCAGTGTTAAAGATAAAAGACTTTTATGTAAGTAAAAATTACGGTAATTAAATGATCGACTCTTTCGGGTTGAGAGTGTCTTTTCTCGGTGTAGACTTATGAAAAAGTTTCTCAGCTAACAAAACTGTAGAAAACACAAATTACAATAGTTTCTTATTTTCAGTTTTGAATTGCATTATTTTTGTTGCCCAAGTACTTCGCACAAGTTACAGTTTATCCAGACAAATATTTGCATCAAATGAAAGTATGATTGCATTTTTAATTGCGGCTTTGCCGTACATTACTGATGCATTCGCATTAGCAGGAAGTATTTCACTTCTGTTATTAAGGTAATTTGTTTTTGAACATTAATTACTTACTGCTGATTGTAATTATTTCCTTTGTAGTCCAACGGTTCGAAGAGCTTATGTCAGTTTTTATTTCTGTAATTCAGCTGTTGGAATTTCGTCGACTTCTGTTCCACCTGCCACAATTACAAATCGAAAACAAATGACAAAAATATTAAATTAATTAGACATTTTTATATGCCTAATTAATTTATGTCCGTGGCGTCATGTCTGGACAATCCATTAAGAAATGTAATAAATAATCTACATTTTTTAAAATACGTTTTTTAAACTACAAAAATTTAAATTGGAGAAAAATATTGTGAGATTTTCTTTCAAAATTTTATTAAAAGCTATCAAAAAATGCAATATAATTGCTACAGCATACATTTCTGCAAATTTTTATCAAATATGATGGAGATTATAAAAGTGCTATATTTTAAAAAGTATTAAAAAAATTTTTTTATTGACTTAAATTTAAACTTTTAATTTTAAATTTATAATTAGTTGGAAGCAATTTAAAAGAGTCATTCATTTTGTTGTAGTAAAAACATGAACGGAAGTTGAATATTCTGTTGAACTTTTCCAATAAAAATTTTTAAATGCATTTCTTGCCGAAGAACTAAAATAATTATTGTTACACATTTCGATAAACGCATTTAAAATACCTTAAAATAATTAATGAAACACTTCTGGACCATGCAAACATATCTGCAATTAGCGGGAAAATTTTTGCCAAAGTTTCTGTTAAATCTGCATCTTTTTCAAAATACGGCCGAGTGTAACTATAAATACTCCGCAAAAGTTGTGTAACAAAAATGATGCAAGAAATAACTTAAATTTTAAGATAAAGAAATTTTAAAGGGTTTTAAAAACTTACAAAGTAATCGAATTTCGTGTTTTTTAATATTTGAATTTGCAGTTGATCGAATTTGGCAATATTTAAAAATTGAAAGAAACGTAAAAATTCCTTCCAAAAAAGTTGTAATTATAAAAACAATAGAATTTATTTGAAAAACAAGTGCCATAATTTTTGGATCAGATAAACTTAAAAATGCAATTCCATTTATGCTTAAATAATAAATTCCAAGAATATGCATTCTATAAACCACATGTAACAATGGAAGGGCTAATATCATTATTATATATCATTGATGCTTCCATATCTAAAATTTTTTGTTAAAACGTAATTTTTTGCAAATTTATGAAAACTAACTTTGTTATGATTTGTTGGATTCCAAAGTAATGTGAGACGATTAAAAGATAGTAAAGCATTTCCTATAAATTGTACAAAAGCAATATATCCAGTAAGATTAATAACAATAGTTGCAAAATAATTTGGTTGACGAAAAAATTCTGATAGAACTCCAAGATCAGCTAATCTTCGAATTCCAGCAATCTAAAATTTGTTCGATAAAAGATAAACCTCAAATACATTATTATTATTCGTAAAATTCTGCACTGTCAAAGAAATTACGTATTATTACAAACTTACAACAACAAAATAAAACAAATCAGCCGACATTAAAATTTTAAAAATAGTAAAAAATGGACTATTAAAAGTAGTTTTCCGTTTTCGAAATAAAAGTACCAAAACTAATAAATGAAAAATATATGCAAAAATTTCGACAAATGGTGTAATATAAAAATACAGGATATCAACAAAATTTGAAACAACCATTTTTTAAACTCAAATAAGATTCTTATTACACAAGTTTTGTAATTTTCGTTTAAAAAAAGAGCTACAAAAAATAATTTGATTTTACTTGAAATTATTTAATCTCAAATTAATTACTTTTTTCATTAAATTATTATATTCTGTCATGTGAAAATTGAACTTATGTCTCCCTTTTTAATAGACTAATATTTTGGTTTCAACTCTAATTTGTTACATTAGATAAAAAATTAATGAAAAAAGTTTGAAAGCAATATGCAAAAGTGTACATTGAAATTTATCGAATTTTGTAATTGCCGAAGCTGGGTTAGATGTAACTTTACTTCAACCAATGCATTGTGATCCAATGTGTGTAGCATAAACTAAAAACACAAAAACGTTTCAACAAAAATAACAAAAAATAAACTGTAATATTTTACTTATTATGTTTTCGAAAAAATTATAAAATTTGCGCTCAACTTTTCTTTTTTCTGTGCTTATTGTCTTTTTCAAAATCTAAATGTTCTTCTTAATTGTTCAACCTTTTAAATCACTGAATTTTGCTTTAAATTTTCGTTTTTTTGTTTTAAAAACTTGCATAAAAATTTCATAAAAACGAAAAAGAGGAACAAAACCATTGAAATTATATGTAACTTTATGTTAGCTTAAAAAAAGATAAAAAGATTTATTCACATTACAATTAATGAATCGAAAATAGGATTTCAAGATTCAGCTTTCTTATAAAATATTTTATTACAAAATAAGAAAAGAAATTAAAATTAATCCAAAAAGAGACAAAAAATCAGCTGTTAAACTTCCACCATTTTCAGTATTGATTTTTGCTGTTGTTGTTTTTGGAACAGTTGTTGGTGTTGGTTGAGGGATTGCTTTTGTGGTTGCTTTTGTTGATGGAGTTTTTGAAGATTGAGGAAGTTTTGTAGTCTTGGATGTACTTTTTAATGATTGAGGAGCTTTTGTTGTTTTTGTTGCAATAGTGGTTGATGGAGAAAGTGGTTCAGAAGATGTTGATGGATGGCTTGATAATAAAGGTGGTTGTACAGTTGATGAAGGAATTGATGAACGTTACGTATTTTTTACTGAAAAATTGTAGATTTTATCCAAATTGTGATTTTTTGGCACAAAACTGTGAAATTTCAAGTGTTTCAACAAATACATAATTTAAAATTAAAACAAAAAATACTTTTGAATGTTTTTCACTTTTATTTACTGGTAAAACAGAACAATTTTATCAGATTCAACTTTTTATTTATCGAGCTTTTAGTGATAAACTTTCCAACTCTGGTTTGTTTAAATAAAAAAATATTCCACAAAAATACATTTTTTAGGTAAAATGTCTCAAAGGGAAACTGATAAAATTTTCATGACTTCTGCAATTTGCACAGATCAATTAACCTTTATTACAAATTTTTTAAATAGTCGGATCACATCAAACCGAGCGGTCACTTTTTTGGTCCGAGGCTTGGCAAAAAGCGTTTGATTGCCATGGAAAATGCGGGAATTTAAAATTTGCGTTGGAGCAAAAATCTTTGATTTTTTTTACTTTTTTGCAAATTTTTTGATAAGAACATATATTTTTGTATAAAAAAACGGTGTTTTTTATACAAATACGACGATTTATGTTTATAAACATGTTTTATTCAATTAAACGCGGAATAATGTCGACAAGTACGATTTAGTTCAACCGGTTGCTGAAAGAAAGAAAAAAAGAAATAATGGCTTCAACAAAGGTAAATCCAACAACTTCTCCTACTGATCGAACAACATCTGCTCTACCTTCAAAAACTGCTGCTGCTGCCGCAAATGCATTATCTCTATCAAATACTGGTGAAATTAATTCTTTTGCTGATATTCATCCTGCTATTAAGAAGGATATAATTCAAATATTGCTTTTTTGGATAAAAATTTTGCAAAGCTTGGAACCAATACCAAAATTAAACGTGAACAGGTTAGTTTTTTTTTTTGGATTGTTTGTATATATTTGTATCGGATTTTGATAACTGTTTGATTATGGTCGAAGATATCATTGCTGACACTATTGTTCAACTTTGTTGGATCTGGTGCTGTCAGCTTCACTAACAATTAGTTAGTTGATTGATTTTTGACGTTTTACAGCCATAGTTCTCTCAAAATATGATATATTATTTATAACTTTAATGATGATTTATTCTTTTTCAGAATTTTTATGGAGCCTTTTATGTAATTTGATTGGTTTTTCATATTCTGCATATGCATCTATTAAAGCTGTTCGAACTTCAAATAATAGTGGTGATGCCCAATTACTCATTTTTTGGACATTCTTTGGTGCTTTGGCTCTTTTTAATGTTTTTGCTGATGGAATTATGGAATATTGTCCAATTTATTTTGTTGTAAAATGTGCCATTCATCTTTATCTTGGTCTTCCACAAACAAATGGTGTCATTCGTGTCTTTGAAAAAGTTCTCAATCCTCTCATCACAAAGATTCAATCAATCCTTTCTCCAAAATCTGCTTGAAAGAATGCGATTAACTAATTTCTCTCTTTCTGTTTAATATATTTGAATTACTAATGTATAAATAAAATCTTTGTAAAAAAATTTTGTGTTTATCTGTGTTGAATGGGTTATTTTATGGTATCACTTTAATTGTGGCGGAACGTTTCAAAAAAGGTTGTTAGAGACTAGCGGAAAAAATATAAAACATAAACCATCGTAATAAAATAGAAAAAGACCGTTTTTTATAAAGAAATATATATTTTTAACAAAAAATTTGTAAAAAAAATAAAGAAAAAATCAAAGATTTTTCTCCAACGCAAATTTGAAATTCCCGCATTTTCAATGGCAATCAAACGCTTTTTGCCAAGCCTCGGACCAAAAAAGTGACCGCTTTTCTTCAGCTCGGTTTGATGTGGGATTCCAATTTTTACAGATACACATTTAAGCCGATATGGAACATGGGAATCTGAAACAACTCCGATAAATTTAGTTTTATTATTAAATTTAGGATTTTATTCGATTGTTTTAAATTTATAATTTTATCATTTTTTTGTCACAATTTTCGTTTTTTTAAATAAATTTCTTTTCTTTTCGTGATTACAGCAGAAAAGTTAAGTAACGGTGGAAATTGCTATTCGTGTCAATCAAGCCTAATAATGTCAGGAATGGCATTTTTGGGAGGCTTGATTGCTTTTGCTATAAAAATTACTTCTACGGCAAAAAAGTATTTGCAAATTTTAAAATTAAATTTTATGATTTTTTGATATTCATTTTTTCTTTGTGCTATAAATTTAAGATAATTCTAATAAAAATTTATTTAAATTACATAAATTAGCAATTGATTTTCTTTTTAATACAAAAATAAAGTTTAAACAAATATAATTTAATTATCACAAAATGAAGACGTTGAATATAATAACAAATTGACATTAAAAATGCTTGCATACAAATATTTCCAAAAGCAAAATATAAAAGCATTAAAACTGTTTCTCCCAAATTTCGAGGATTTGGAACGATATCCCCTAATCCAAGTCTTGCTGAAGAAAGAAAGACAAAATACCAAGCATTAATAACACCAAGATCTCCGAAAGCAGAATTAAAAAGTACAACTCCAATTAGTTGATGAAAAACTACTAAATTAAAGCCACGTTTCAATGGCATTTGTCGAAGGTTCTCAGGTGTGGCATTTTTGTGTTGAAAAGAGGATGAATGAAACATCCAATCAATGGAAAATTCTTTTGATAGTAATCTGCCATAATTTGAAAAGCATGCAAAGGTTAATGGAATTCCGATAAAGGCATATGGAAGAGTGAATAAACGCGAGGCTTGATCTAATGGGGCTAAATTGCCCCATCCTAAAGTGGTGCAAATTTGAAATGTCAGTGTTAAAACAGTATGATAAGGTAGTTTTGAAATCTCGGGGTCGTAATATTGATAAATCCATGCTCCAATAACGAGATATAAAATCCATAAGAATGTTAAGATAATGTGTGGAGCAGCTTGAACACAAATCTGCAAATGTTTAATGTCAATAAAAACATATATTAATAATTCAAGGATGGTGTAAATTTCAATCATTGCAAAAATAAATAATTGTCTCCTAGCGAAAGTTATGTTAAAGAACTAACTGGTTCAAATGGTTCATTAATATGTGTTTCCAGTGCAGTTGGAAAATGTAAAACACTGCTAATATTTGTTTCATCTGATTCAATCCTTCGAGTTTCTGCTGTCTTTTCAGAATCACATAAAATCATTGAATCAAAATGTGGTTCTTGTCGAATTGTATTTGATTGATATTTTATTCCATCTTCATTTATATCATTAACAGATAAAAAATTCTGTATTGCTTGAATCAATTCTCGAGCTTTTGGACTATCATTTTTCTTTGCATATTGTTTTAAATTGGCTAAAGTTGCAGTAAATATTACACGATTTGTTGAATCTGAATTATTATTATTTGGAGGAGCAATAATCCTTGGTGGAGTTTGATTTCGAGGCCATGTTGAAATTGATGATAAATTTGAATCCATAATTTTAACTATCAAACAATAATGAAAAAAACTATTATCGCGGTTACTTTATTAACTTATGATCAATTTTTTGTTCTTGCCATGATCAAAATATTTTCTTCTTCTTCAAGTGCGTCAAACAACCTTTTGAACTGTCAATAAAAACAGGTTCATTTTTTTTATGAAATATATATTTCCGTTAAAAGTGTAAAAACCAATGTGTTTATATTTAGTAATAATAGACTTTGTTATTCTTTCTTCTTTTCTTTAGTTCAAAAACTATTGACGTGTTTTTATGATATTATTTCTGACGATTGAAAAAAAGAAAAGAGCAAAAAAATTTTTGATCAGAATGGTGCATAAAAAATAAAGTAATAAATTTTCCACAGAATTTTATATCATTGTTTTGCTTCTTTTATGTAACAAAAGCTAAAGACATGCACAGTTTTTCAAAAGTTCTCCAACTGCAATAAATTTGGTATCATTAGAAGCGCAGTAAAAATATTGATGAAAAGAAAAAAAGAAATGAGTAAAAAAATTAACATTGCTGCTTAATATTACTGTTAAAAAATAGAAAAAAACACCTCTTAAACAAAAGCTTTTACAAAACAGGCAAAAATAATGGAAAATAAAAATAGAATTTAGACAACAGAGCCTTTCAGATAAAGATCAAAACTTTTTTTGCATTTTCAATAATTTAAATTACATTGTTTTCCTCCTAATAAATAGAGATTGTTCGTTTGTTTGAACGTGCGTTTTTATTATTCATTCACAAAATAGAATCAAGATGTGAAATTTGCATTGCCAAATGTGTACAGAAAAATTGAGCAGAAAAAAAGGAGTAAATATATTGGAATGAAACGAGTTTTGTTGTAAATAAAATTAAAAGTAAAAAAGTTGTTTTCTTTTTATATTTCAGTATTATTGTAAATCTGATAAAGTATTTGGTATTTGCAGGCGGGCCTTCGGCCCGCCTCTGCCCTAGTATTTCATAAATTTCAAATAAAGGAAAAATGAATGCCTATATATCATTCATTTTTTCCTTTTTTTTAAAAAAATACAAGCTGTGCTAGGAAAACCCAAAAATAACAATTGTTGTTTAATTATTGTTTTACTTTTCGCGAATTCTTTCAAAACTGTTTTATATTCTTAAATTTTCATTTAAAAAAGTTTTATTCAAATTTTCATAAGTTATCAAGCGTTCTTAAAACAAAATAAATGGCTAAAAGAACAAAAAAATTAAAGTTTGATTTTTTACAAGATCATAAAGAACTGTCCCAGACACATTATTATTCCCCCTTAATTTCCATTACCATTTAAATGGACGAACAAGAGGATGTTGTGGAGCATGCCGAATAAAGTATTTCCGAACTTCATTAATTGCAACGTTAAAACATCCAACGGCACCAGCAGTTACCCAGCACATTACAGGAATGGGAGCACCACCAAAGAAATCATTAATATATGGAACATAAATCATAATGCAGACAAGAATTACTGTAATTATTTGAGCAAAAACGGCATGCATATTAGAGAATAAGCCATGCTTGAAGATCGACTGCCGACGTGTTCTAACAATTAGCATAACAAAACATTGTCCAAAGACAATTGCCATTTGCCAAGCTGCACAAGCTTCTTTTTGCATTTGAATTTGATCTTGCCAAGTAAAATTATGGTTATTTGAAACAAAATCAGGGGAATTTACTGACCAATGTTCAACTGATGACATCCAAAGATCCGGAAGATAAATACCATGTGACCAAAAGATATACAAATACGCTAAAATGCAACCCAATGTTTCAATCATTGGCCCATAGATATATGCGAAAAATATCAACGCATTTGAAACCATTGCCTTTTCACGTGCTCTTGGAACTCGATTCATTAAATCTCCTTCCATGGGTTCTTTGGCCATTGCAATACCGGGTGGAATTTCAGTGCCCAAATCTAAATAAATATAAATAAAATAGGAGCCGAGTTACGAGATTAACACTATACCAATCGACAAAATCTGGAGAGATGTCATACCAAGGGGCATACCAAAACAGAAATTAACTAAAAATGCCCAAAGTTCGGGAACACAATGGGCTGCGATATAGGAAAGAAGCTTTTTAATGTTTTCAACCATGAGTCGACCTTCTTGAACACCATGAACAATTGAAGAAAAGTTATCATCCATGAGAATAACGTCAGCGGCTTGCTTTGCGACATCTGATCCACTACCCATTGCAATTCCAATATCTGCTCTTTTCAAAGCCTAAAAGATTATGATTTTAGCTTATTATACATAACGTTATCAAATTTTATTTAATTCAAAGCTCACTGGTGCATCATTGACACCATCTCCAGTCATTGCAATAATTTGTTTTCGCTTTTGACATTGTTCAACGATAAGCAATTTTTGTTCTGGGGTTGTTCGAGCAAAAACTAGCGCATTCTTTTTTAACAAGTCATTCCATTGATCTTCTGATAAATGTGAAATTTCTTCTCCCTGTAAAACTTCATAATCTCTTGGTTGACCCTCAACATCTTGAATAAGTTTGATTTCTCGTGCAATTGCAGCAGCTGTTAAAGCATGATCCCCTAAAACAAACAATGAGGATTTAAGGGGATTAAAAGGAATAGGTGATGCATACCAGTAACCATAAAAACTTTAATTCCAGCATTTCGACAATTTTCAATAGCAATATGTGTTTCATCTCTTGGTGGATCCATAATTGCACAAATTCCAGCAAAAACTAAATCGTCAATTGTAAAATTTCCAGCTTCCAAGTCAAAGGAGATGCCATCTTTGGCTGTAAAGGTTTTATAAAAGAATCCAATAACTCGGCGACCTTTTGAACCAAAATTATTGTAAGCATCTTGGAATTTGTCCTTTGCTTTAGAATCGAATGGGATTTTGCCATTTTTGGTTAAAATTTCTTTGCAATGTTCAACAAGAATTTCAGAAGCACCTTTAATAAGAAGTTTATACTCAGTTTCACCGTTTTCAAGGGCTTTTTCTTTTGCAATCATTAAATGCCATTTACGTTTTGAATTGAATGGAATTTCAAAAACGATCTAAAAATAGAATGGGTTTAGCGACTTTTTTTCAAAATACAAAACAATGAAATTTAAAATTTTTTCATTGGCTTGCATTTCCAAAAAAGTTTTTTTTGAAATACGAATGAATGAAAAACTTTCAGATTTCCTTGTTTTATTACTGCAGATGGGTAATTTTACTATTTAACTTACGTCATGACTTTTTCTTGCGCCATTAATATCAATCATATCATCACAATATCTGATCATACTAATTTCAGAAGGACTCTGAAAAAAATATCATTATTAAAAAATGTAACATTGCATCAATGATAGAAGAACTTACACCAGTTGCAGGCTTTAAAACTTCAGGCTTATCAAATTTTCCAGGAGCTTTTTCACTTGGTTCAATTTCAAGAGCAGTTTTTTCTTCATATTCTACAAATTTACTCGCATTACAAACAGACATAATTTCAAGTAAATCTTTAATTGGTGATTCAAATGATTCCAAAGTTGTTTTTTCTCCAGTTTCAGATGTTTGCGGTTTTCCAGCAATGGCTTCATCATGAAACCAAATATCTGTAACTGTCATAACATTCTTTGTTAAAGTCCCTGTTTTATCGGATGCAATAATATTAACAGATCCTAAAGCTTCAACAATATCCAAACGTTTTAAGAAAACATTATTTTCTGCAAGTCGACGAGCAACAAGGGCAATCATAGATGTAACAGTTGCAGGCATACCAGTTGGAACCATCCCAATTCCACATACAAGAAAAGCTGCACAAAGAAGATTAATAAGGTTCTTCCAACGATGTACAAATCCACCAATAATAAATACAACTATTCCTATGGCTGTTGCAGCAAAGATAAGAAAGATAACAAAACGAACGAGTTGAACTTCAATTCGAGATTTATTTACAGGTTGTCCGGTTGTCATATCGGCAATTTGTCCAATAACTGTGCTTGTTCCTGTACGAATTACAACTCCAATTCCTTCACCATCAACACAAAGTGAGCCATCAAATGCAACATTATGTGATTCAAAAATTGTTACTTTTTCTTCAACTGGTTCAGATTGATATTCATTAGGTTCAGATTCACCAGTAATGGAAGAAGTTTCAAGTTTTAGTTGAGAGCACCACTAAAATATATTTTGGATTACTAATTTTGCAAATGATTTATTAACAAATATTTCTTCGTCAACAGATATTTATGTTAAAAACATCATTCATTGCAATAAAACTTACAATTATTCTTATATCAGCTGGAACACGGGTACCATTTTTGATAATTACAACATCACCACAAACAATATCTGTTGCAGGTATTGTTTGTTCCCTTCCATCTCTGATAACAAGAGAATTTTCTGGTAATAGCCCTTGAAAACCTTGCACAACTTTTACCGCTTCACGTTCATGTTTAAATGAAATACAACACATAGTAAAAATAACAACAAAAATAATAATTGTGACCCATAATTGTGACATTTGGCTAAAATGACGGTTTTTCATTTAAAGAATTTATTTTTAAACACAAATTGAAACGTTGATAGCTCAACGCATCCAATTTTTTGTTTAAAAAATGGAAATTGTTGTTCAAACTTGCATCAAAATTCCAAAACTTACGTTGGATCTGCAATAAATGCAATAAGCGATAAAGCATCAACAATCAAAAGCATAATCCAAAGCAGATTTGCAAACTGCTTAAAAAATAGCCTTAACATACTAATTTCTTTTGGTTTTGGTAATTCATTTTTACCATATTTTTCCAAATATTCTTGTGCTTTTGCAGTTGAAAGACCTTTGGATTCCCGAGGATTTATTTTACTTATATTACTTCGACGATATCGATGTGCTATATGTTCAATATCCCATGTATGTTCTGAGAATGCTGAAGATAAATCCCTTGCCCCAGCTGGATTATTTTTTATTGGAACAACAGATTTTCGTTGAAGTGATTGGGGAACACCCGGTTGCCATGGGGGTCTTCCTAAAAATTATTATTTTTTAGAGTGATAAAATTTTTATGACAGTAATGTTGCTTTTAAGCTTGTTTGGGCTTGGAACCGCAAAAATTATGGAATTCAGGATAGTATTTTTATGTTTAACTTACCATGTCTCGTAAATGTGCTGTAACTATTAATTGTATTATTCCAATCTCGTCGATTTCTAAGTGTTGGTGGCAGCCCATTACTTCGAACTGTTGGAGATGCCATTATTTAATTAACTAAAACTAAAATTCGTTAATTTATTAAACAAACAAACAACAAAAAATGCGACAAAATTTATCAATCACGATTATAAACGCAAACTTTGATAATCAAATTAATCGTGTTCTTTTATAGTCAACTTCAATTAAAATTGATAGACAAAATATGAAACTGACGCCCCCTTTTTTCACTTTTGGCTGACAACAAATAAAAAAAAGATGATTGTCGCTTTGGTTAAAAAATTATAGAAGTATTGATCAGGAAAAAAACATGGTACTTTTATAGCTTTCCCCCCCCCCTTTTCAAAATTTTTCAAACTCTTTTTTCTCGTAATTTTTACAAGTCCAATTTTCTTTTCGAACTTGTAAAAATCCCGAGAAAAAAGACTTTGAAAAATTTTTGAAGTTGGAGAGAGTGACGGAGCAACCGTTCAGCAAACCGTCGAAGAGTGTAAAAAAGCCTGTTTTGTGTGCATTCTCTCCTTTTATAGCACTTTCGTTGATTTTGCTTGATTTCATGTAAATTTTTTCTTTGTGAATGAAAAAACATAATCGATGAGAATGCGGGGGGAATACTATAAAAGATGGCAACTGACTTCTTTTATAGTATTCCCCCCGCATTTTGCAGTTTAAAAACACGGCAGAAAAAATACACAGAAATCTTTGTAAAAGAAACAACGCTGGATATGTTAATTTCAGGGAATTTTGAGAAATATGTTTTTTGCAGAAAGGGGGGGGGGGAATACTATAAAAGAAGGCAATGACCATCTTTTATAGTATTCCCCCCACAGCTAAATTCATCTTCTGGTTTATTAATAATGTCATAAAAATCGCGATTTGTTAAACTTCGAAGTTCGTCCATGATTTAAAAAATGGAAAAAGAAAAGAGGAAATTTTAGAAAGGGAAAAGATCAGTGTTTTCCCGATGCTGGGCGTTGTGTCCCGAGAACAGTGGAACAAGTGTTCCAGCATCGGGAAAACACTGGAAAAGATATTTTATGTCGACGCAACCTATGCAAATTTCAAAAAAAAAAGCGTGAATTGTTTTTTCAAAATTTGTAAAAAAAGTTTGAAAAATGGGGGGGGGGGGGGGGGAATACTATAAAAGTGCCAAAAACATGATCAATCAAGAAAAAATAACAGCTTTGTTTAATTATTAATAGAAGAAGAAGTTTATAAATAAGATTTTGATAGAAGTTCCTCGTTTTTCTCCGTTTTTTAATCACAACAAAAATATCCGTTCAAAAAAAAAACAACAGAATTAGTTCCTTGTTTTTTTTAAACAAATTCATGTCGAAATTACTCGAAATTTTTTTTACAGAATGTAAGAAAATTTTACTTCCTTTAAGAATGTTTTTTGTTGTTTGTTTTCCTGTTATTACATTTCACATATCCTACATGAAGTTATAGAACAACATTTTGGGTGTTCAAAAGAAAATTTTTTTAGTAATTAAGTTTAAATTTTTCACTGCGTTTGATAAAAAATAAACGGCAACAACAAAAATTTTGGGGAAAAATACTTGAAAGCATCAAAAATTAAAAAAAAAACCAATTTGACACGATTTTTGATTTTTTTTCAAATTTAAATCTTTTCAGTTTTCTTGATTTCATATTTTCGAAGTTTTTTTTAAAAAGTGTTTTTGGAATTCTTGAAATTTTTAAAAATACGAAATTTGTAATTTTATTTGAAAAACCATTTTATCATAGCTTTCAATAATTTTGCTTAAATTTTAAAGCCTTAATAAAAAAAATTTCAGCAAAATATCCGTTTTTTCAAACATTAAATAATTAAAAAGCAGTATTATTACAAATTTTCAATCAAACAACAAACATAAATTTGAGTTTCAAACGACACCGAAAAAGACGTAAAATTCAATCCATTGCGTTCATATGCTCTTGGGCATGTGTAATGCATTAAAAAAATAGAAACCAACGGAAGTTAGAAAAAAACAGTAAAAAATAATATTATTCTTAGATTAAATAAAAAAAAATTAATGATTTATTTTTGCGCAAATGGCGGCAATGATCTTTTTAAACAAAACTTAAACTTTGACATTTTTTAATAAATTTTTTAGAAGAAAAAGGTAATTAAACTTTTGATCAAAAAAAGTAAAAAAGGGGTGCAAGATCAGTTCGAACGTCAAAAGAAAGAAGAGGACAAAGAAATTTGGAGCAAAAACTTTTGCAAAAAAGAGCAAAAAAGTTTTTTTGTCTGGCATTGTTTAAAAGTAAATCAAAAACCTGTTTAAAAAAACGATAGCTTAAAAGTTCAAAACAAAGCCAAAGTTATTAAGAAAAAGTGAAATTTTGATGAATATTCTAAAAAAGATTAATTTAAGATGGCAAAGTACCATTGTTATTATGCCAGTAACAATGGCACAAAAAATTTAGATTCTGCTGAAATTATAATTTAATTTTTTGACAAAAAATTATTTATTCAAAAAAATTAAAAACCTTCTGTTTCTCAAACCAAGAAAAATCAACTTCATAAGTGAGAAAACTTTGAACAACGAAAAAAAACTCATAGGCTGATAAGATCTTTTGTTGTTTGTTTTATTTGACGCAAAATGCATCACATTTCACACTTCAATACCGAACAACAACAATTCTGAATGAAAAATATATAAATCAAATGAGAAACATTTATGCTCGCCTTTATAATTTCATAAACAAAAAAAAATAGTGATATCAGATCAGATAAGGAATGAATGACTGAAACATGGTGCATGTTGTTGTTTTAAGAGAAATGATGCTTTATTTATTTAATTACAGTCAAAACGAAACAATAAATATTGTCAAAAAGGCAATGATTTACCAGACATGTTATGGAATTATGCTACAAGCACAAAAAAATTTTTTATCAATATTGTTAAAAGAACATAAAAATATACAGTTACTTCAACATAAAAAAAATTTTATGGTAAATACCTAGCTTTTGATCTTACTGTAGACAACATTTGAAGACATTGTTTTGTTTATTTAAACACAATTTTTGTTTCCAAAGATGAAAGTCCAAAAAACTGGATTGAAAGTGATAAAAATCTTCGAATTTTTTTTTTGTTTTTACATTCGAATAACAAGTTTCAAAATGTAGTCATTTTACCCGTTCGCAGCAGGAGGCAAATTTTATTGCATTTTAAAACTTTTTTGGCTGTTTTTTTAATTTTAATAATCAAAAGCTTATATTTCAATTTTGAAAAAAATTGCAAGTTTTTGCTATTAATAAAAGATCAGTTATATTTTTACAACGTTAAATTATAAACAAAACCCGTAATACAAAGTCAACACAAAAAAAATGAACAGTTTTAAGGGTATGTCGAAGAGGAAGTTGCAGCAGAAGGTTGAAAGGGATGAAATGAAACAGATCTTGTCATACCTCGATTAAGGGTATTTGGATAACTTGGTGGTGCAGGATCTTCTGCGGTTGTTAATGGTGGAGATGTTACAGTTATATATTCAGGTGGAAGTTGTTGGTCCTAAAAAAATTTTTTTGGTTATTGTTTATAACTGTTTTTTATTACTTACAGCACTTTCTTGCTTCTTAACCCTTACTGGCCTTGAGCTAAACATTGCTTTATTATATGTTGGTAAAGTTCGAATAACAGCTTCTGGAAATTGTTGTAATCTTTGAATCATTTGAAGGATATCTTGATTGAAGGTTGGTCTTGAAGTGATTGTTGGATTTCCAGTTGAAGGTTCATCAATCCTTGAAATATGATCATCCGGGATTTGACTATTATATCGTCGACGAAGTTTTACACTTATTGCAAAACAAATTGTTGCTAACATTGTTACGACGGCTAAAAATACAACTGCAATAACAACATATGTTGAAACATTTTCTGGTGTTACCTAAAAATGATATAGTAAAATACCATTCGAGACAATTTTTATCAATTTTTTTTAAATTTGTAACCTCAAAAAAAAACTTGCTTCCAATCTATAAAGTAACGAAATTGCAGTAAGTGTTAAAATAAATAAAATAAAAGTAAACATTGCTTTTAACATCCTTTTTTTTAAAGTACTAAATATCGACCTATCAATATCAATTTGATACATTAAATGTGTGTAAAAAATGGAATTTTTTCGTGCGATCAAATATTTTTTTGGCTCTCAAAGAAGAAAAGAGCAAAAATAGACGTCAAAACAAAAAAAAATATTAATCAATTGTTTTTGATGATTTGAAAAAAAATCAACCGAGGTCATAATATTTGTTAATGAATCTGAATGCTGTAATTGTTACACATTATAATTTTTTGTTTATTAAATGTACTCTATTTTGGCAAAAAAATAATATCAAGAAAAATTTTTTATCGCTTTCAAAAAATTATTATATTTAAATAAGGCGAAATGCTCAAGAAAAATTTAGCATTTTTTGGCGGGCTTTTTTTTGCAATTTGCAAAAACCAAATTTTTGCTTGTATTATTCTTGTATTAAATTAGTAGTACTAATAATTTTAATTTTATTTGATGAAATTAAAAAATAATGGAAGAAAATTCATCATTTAATATTTCATTACCACAATTTTCTTCGACTTCAGCTCTTTATTCCAGCAATTATTTTTCAACTTCAGAATCTCCGTTAAAATCTGATTCTGAAAAGAAAGAAGGATTTGATGGATTTGAAGAATTAAAGAAAATTGTTAAAAAACAACAAAAAATAACCAAAGAACAAGCTGAAAATGTAAGTTTTTAAAAGTTTCGAAATTTTTTTTAGAAATTTCTTTTTCAGATTAAGAAGCAAAATACTGAAATTGCTGAATTAAAGAAAATTCATGAAAAAGAAAAAGCAGAGATTATTGCACAAAATAATGAATTACAAAAAGTATTTAATGAACAGCTACAAACAATTGATCAGCTAACTTTTACAGTGTGTTTTTCATTACATATTTTTTGTTTTTTTTATAGAATTTGTTTTAGATACAAAAATTTGAAACACAATTTCGTCAAAAACATTATCAAATTGTTGAATTATCTGATAAACTTGAATATTTAATAAAACCCAATCGAATTTGTAAATTTTCTGATGGTTTTATGGATGGAAAATTTGATAATAAACGTTTAAATGGAAAAGTAAGTTTATTTTAAATTTTAATTTCCTAAAAAAATTTTTAGGTTATTGTTTTAAACGATCTTCAATATGATGGAAACAAATGGTTAGCAGATGACAAAAAAATCTCTTTTAAAGATTCCAATTTTCAAATTTGTATTAAAAATAGAATTTCTGCAATTCGAATAAATCTTTCACCGATTATTAATCGAATTTTTTATTGTACGATAAAAGAATTGCATTTATCTGAAACAGCAATTACAATGTATGAATTCAAAAAATTAGCTGTTAAATTAAAGAATATTCAACTCTATTTTGTTACAATTAAAAATAAATACGGAATTGAAATGAAAGTTTTTGATATTTTAAAAGAAGTTTTTTCAACAATTGAAATGTTTAAATAGTATGTTTTTTTTGTCTTTTTAAATCATTGTTAATTATTGTTTTAGTGTTTTTAAACCTGATGAATTGATTTCTGGTACTGCACAAAAACTTTCAACATTTTTGCAACTTCCAAATCTACAAAAGTTTTATCTTTGGGATATTCATGAAGGATTTGATCTTTTAACTTTTGCAAAATTCATAAATGCAAGTTTATTTTTTTCTTTTTTTTCCAAAAAAATTTAAATTTTTAGAAAAATCCGAAAGTTTCATATTGGTTGGATTTTAATTGTTCAAAGAAATATTTTGATGAAATTAGAGGACTTAAAGAACAGCTTGAACCAATATTACCTTCAACATGCCATCTTCAAATAACAAAATATTCATAATTTTTATTGTTTTTTTTGTTCGTACCCATTTTGTTTCTCTTTTAACATATAATTCTTATGATAAAAAAGTGTGAACAAAAGAAATTTTTTTGGTATGACTAATTTAATGTCAATGTTTTGACTTTGTACAAAATAAAAGAATCTTTCGATTTTATTTCGTCATTCTTATTTTTATCACAGACTTTCCTAATGCTGTTCACTTTTTGCGACTTTCAATGCAAAATAGGAAACAAAAAATATGGCTAAACTATTTTGCTTTGTTACTATGGTTTTTCTTTCATTTAAATTTGATTTACTAAATTTGTTCTCTTCTTCCTAAATTGGCCCATTTGTTTTGTTAATAATTTTGAAATATATAAATATGTTTTAGGATGACAACAAGGAAAGACAATTTTTTTTCAAATAACAATCAGCAGCAGAAGTCTTTTGCAAAAGACAAACCTCAAACTGATAATAATAATTTAATTTTGAATCAAAACCAAAAGTGTTTAGATTTAATTCCTGTTCAAAGTTGTAGCAAATTACCCAAAGATAAACATTTTAGTAATTAAATTGCTTCAGCTTTTCAAAAATTGTAGAATAACGCACTTTTAATTTAAAGCTTTAATGTTTGTGTGAAACATTTTTTGAAAAAATGGATTTATTTAGATTTTTTTACAAAATTAGTGAGGAAAATGCAAAACATACGTATTTAATTGAAGGGCTGAAGCAAAATATTTAAATTATCAGATCATACATTATCAGCTAATAACCATGAAGAAAATAAAAAACCAAAAACATGGTGTAAATCTTCCAAAATTTCAAATTTTACAATCTTTCACAATAAAGAAGATACTTTCAATTATTTAAAGCAGGATTTCTTTTTAAAAAATACAAACAATAACAGCACCCTTTCCCTTCACATTTCTGCCCATGAAAATTCAACTGAAAATTTTGGAGAAAGTTTAAGAAAGAAAAAATCAAAGTTTAAGCAAAATCAGAAAAATGCAGAAATATTTTTTACAACTTCAACATTTTTTATTCAAGTAAAAGCAAAAAATAAACAATTGATGGCTTTTGATATTCAAATTTTTAGAATTCTTTTGAATTTCCAAGACAACAAAATGTTGAAATATCAGAGCCAGAAGTGTCACAATTTAAAGCATCCCAACAATTAATTAATCCTAATGAAGCATTAAAGAATGATCAACAAGGTAATCCATAAAATAGTAATTTTTTTCCAAATTTGGTCCCAACAGGGATGTGCGGAAATTATTTTCAAAAATGTAACGGAAGCGGAATCCAAAAAATACGGAGTTTCGTAACAATGGGAATTTTATTTTTTTTGTTAAACTAAAAAAAATTGCAGAAATCCCAGTTTTGTGGAGCGCAAATAACGTGTGTTAGTTTTGCCAAAATACAAACACTAATTAAAATTTAAACTTTTGTTTGTTTTTTTTAAAGGGCATTTGCCAAAAAAGCTACCTCGATTGATAAAAAAAAATAAAAATTAACAGAGTTCCGTGGATTTTTTTGGAAATAAAATTCCTCACATTCTTGACTGCAAAAAAAATGAAAATTTGTTTTAATCGATAAAATGAATTTACATTTATAACCTCAGACTGCCCAAAAACGAAATCCCAGCTGTTTTAGATATTGAAAAACAAACGACAGAACAATTAAAACTTCAAACGGATGAATTACAAGCTATTCTAAAACAGCAAGAAGAAACATTGACAAAACAGCATGAAATTGTAAGTGTTCTAAGGCATAAAATTTAATAAAATTGCATGAAAATCTCCACCATAAGCCCAAATTTCCAACGCAAAAGAGCGAAATAATTGGCGTCTTTTTTAGTATAACAAAGTAAGAACTGAAAATCAAGAAGAAATTTCACGTTTAAAAAATGATTTGAATGATGAAATGAAAAAATCTGTTACTGAAAGAGCTCATTTAATTCAAGCTTGTGGATCATTAAAATCTGGAATTAATTATTTTAAAAAGGATGTAAGTATTTTATTTGGTAAGAAAAAAAGTTGAAAAAATTTAAACTTTTTCAGCTTGAAGACAGTAAAGATTCTCGTGCAAAAGAAATTGGAAAACTACAAGCTCAATTAAATGAAGCTCTTCAACAAAAAGAAGAAGACGACAGAGAAAAATGTAATGATGAAATTATTCAATCAACAAATGTCATTTCTTGTATTTCAAATGTAAGCATTTTTTAGCAGATTTAAATGTAATGTCTTAATTACATATTATAGAACAATGAAGAATCTGATAAAGAAGATGATGAAGAAAAATCAAAGTTAAAAGCAAAAATTTTTGAATTAAATAGTATTCTCATCAAATTAATGAATACAAAACGAGTTTTCAAAGTGAAAGATGTCGCTGTATTGGGTGGTCCAATCTGTTATTATTTACTTGATGATGCAGTTTGTTACTTTTTTTATGCTAAATTTAAATTAGTAATAGTATTTTTCTGCTGATTGTCGTTACCACTAGAAATTCATATTTCAAAAGCCACCACAACCCTCTATCATCCCCTACTTGAAAATCTGTGGCTACCGTTGATTGCAAATGCTAACTTTTTTACCAAAAAATTTTGCAAAATGAGATATTCTGGCGTTTTTAAACTGGGCTGAACCCTTTTTCAAAAAAATGTTTCTAAAAATGCACCATATTCTTTGAGAGTTAACACTAATTTTTACTAAAAATTTTGTATTATTGGCTAGGCTGCTTCTTTTTCAATCGCTACTGCTTGCTACCATCTCGCTGCCGATATAATAAAGCAACCAATGATTTTGAGAATAAAAAACTTCATTCTTTATGTATAAAATTTCTTAAGAAATTTTTTTTTCTGATTTCTTGCAAAGGATTTTTGCTAAGTTTGGAAGAAATTAAAATCTTATCTCTGTTCTCTTGTCCAAAAGATCCTTAAAATTTTAGATTCTTATTGTTGATAAACTTGAATACGATACAGAGAAATGGTTGGTCGATGGCCATACGATTCATTTTAATTATGATAGCTTTAAACTTTTTCTTACAAATGAATTCAATGCAAATGAAATTGATATTTCTCCAGTACTTCAAAATATTTTTTACAGCACTATTAAAAATCTATGTCTACAAAATGCTACAATAACATATTCAGAATATATGAAATTAATTGGAACACGAAATATTGCAAATTTTACTTTTGCAAATGTTACTGTAAAAGATGAAGATGGTAATGATATGGATGCTGGAGACCTTATCAAAGAATTACCAAATATTGAAACTTTTCAATAGTATATTTTTTTCAAGGGTTTTAATTCCATAAATTTTTTTCTTTTTTAGCGCTTTTAAAAATGATGAAAGAACTCCGTCTGAAAAGTTTGCAGCTCTTCCGCCATTTTCAAAATTATGTGAATTTGAATTGCATGGAATTGAAGAAGATTTTGATTTTAATGTTTTTCATGAATTTGTTAAAGTAAGAATTAATTTTGTTTTTTTAAAGTTTTAATTTTAAATTTTTAGAAGAATCCAACTGTAAAATATTATTTATCATTTTTTTGTTCATTTGAATTTATTGAGAATATTGCAAAAAATTTTCGTCCATCTGCTCATGTCATTATCAATAAGCAAAATTGAAATTTTTTTTTAGGTTTTGGTTTTTGATTGTTTTTATTTAAATGTATTTTCTTGAATTACAAAAACTATAAAAGTTTTATGAAATTTTTACTGTTTTTTTTAAATTTTTTTAAAATGTATTAACTTGAATGAGAATTTCAAAAAATTTATATAAGCATTTTAAAAAATTAGAAACTTTTTTCAAGCATTTTTCAAATTATTGTTTTTTAAAGTTTATTATTAATTCATTATTTACATAAAAAATTATGAGAATATTTATTCAGTTCCACGAGCTTCATTAAGTTTTTTGTTTGCATAACAATGCAATTTATATAAATACATTTTAAGTAGAACAAGATGAACTCGTTGAATATGATAACAAATACAAATAAGCATTGCTTGAATAACAATATTTCCAATTGCAAAATATAGCAACATTGCAACCGTACTTAAAAGATTTGCAGGTTCAGGGGCAATATCTCCTGTAAAAAGGCAAAAAGATGTTTAAAAAATCTCTTTATTTTGTTTTATTAAAATTTGTTTTAAAAAGTTTTACAAATTTTATTTAATGGTGTTAGCCAAAAATATTTTATCAAAGCGCTTTTTTGGAAAACTCGAAAGTTTTCGAAGTGTGGCCGTGTGGCGCAATTGGAAAACGCGTCTGCCAGAAGACTGTCAAAATTTTTAAAAAAAATTTTTTTAATAAAAATGCCTTACCAAAACCAATCATTGCAGTTGTAATCCAAACAAAATACCATGCTTTTACAACTCCCAATTTTGCAAAAACTGTATTAAATAAAATAATTCCAATAAATTGATGTAAAACTAGCATATTAAATGCACCTGAAATTGGCATCTGCCTTTTCTTCTCTTTCACAGTTGCTTTATGCCGAACAACGGCAGATAAGAATATCCAATCAATTGAATAATTTTCTGCTAAAAATCGGCCATATTGT
The DNA here is from genome assembly GCA_963922195.1 of Panagrolaimus sp. PS1159. Classification (NCBI taxonomy): domain Eukaryota; kingdom Metazoa; phylum Nematoda; class Chromadorea; order Rhabditida; family Panagrolaimidae; genus Panagrolaimus; species Panagrolaimus sp. PS1159. The sequence goes on from CAWUHW010000004.1 coordinate 2,462,269, forward strand.
GAAAGGGTTGCAAATAAAAGCGGAATTCCAATTATTGAATATGGGATACATAAAAGTTGGGTAAGATCTGTTGTTGGTGGAACATTTCCCCAACCTTAAATATTGCAGGAATTTAATCAAATGTTTCAAATTTCAAAAAAAAGAAGCACTAACCAATTGTAAAACAAATTTGAAATGTTAAAAGAATGACAATATGAAATGGTTTTTTACCAATTTCAGGATCCAACCATCGAAACATTTCTGCACCAAGTGATAAATATGTTATACTTGCAAGGGTTAAAATTACATGTGGAACTATTTTTATCCATACCTATAAAAATTTGTCAAATATAAAACTAAAGCTTTGATTCGGCGGTTTTTCGTTTTTTTAACAAAAACATTTTTGCATTTTTTTCAAAAAAAATGGAACAACTAAGAAATGAATGAATCAGCGCTTAGAACAAAACTTTCTGTCTTTTTTTCAGAAACACTTCATTTTAAAATTTTGCTTCTTTTTTAATTAGTGTTTTTTGAAAATTTGAGAAATTTTTAAATTTGTGGAGTATTTAAATAAGGAATGGGGAAATAAGAGAAAAGTGACATTAAAAAGTCCTTTAAAAGATTGGAGTATATTTAATCTCATAATTGCCTTTTGAACATTTTTAAAAAAGACATTTTACAATAAACAAGCAGCTTGTTACAAGCTTGACATTTTAATTTTAACAAAAATTAAAAACGTATACCTTTCTAAATTTGAAAAGGATGTTCAACTTTTTTTCATTTATTTCTCCTTAAAATAATGTTTATTCAAAAAATTGATTTTTATAAAAACGAGTTTTGACAACTTCAAAACACGCGTAAAATTTCTTAACATTTTTTTATCACTCTGTTTTTCTTTTTTTATCAGTCTACCAAAAACAGACAACTAAAGAAAAATCAATGAAAAAACTTACAGGTTCTTCTGGATCTTCAATTACGGGCATTGCCGCAACAGGTAAATCCAAAACACTTCCAATTCCATCGGCATATGAAATTGAATTCATTCTTGAAGGGGCTCGACTTCGGGCAACTTTTGGTGATTCACATAAAATCATTGAATCAAAATATGGCTCTTCTCGAATTGGTTTCATTGTTGTTCGAGAGAAATCCAAAGCTGTGGCATCTGGGGAATCTTTACTTTGATCAGGATTTGTTAAAAGATCTTGTAAAGTTCCAACAAGTTCTGTCACTCGTGCACTATCTCTTCGCTTTGCATGATGCTTTAAATTTGCTAAAGCTGCTGTAACTTTTGCACGGGTTTGAGCTTCTGATGTTGGAAGCTTTGGTGGATTTAAAGATCTCGGCCATGTTTGGGTCGAATCAAAATCTGCGCTCATCATTACAAACAAAATATAAAGGGAGAAAAGTTGTAATAAAAATTAGCAGAAAAAATTGTACCAAAAATTTACTGCAATTTAAAGATTTAATTACAATTTTATCTGAAAAATAATTTTAAATTGAAACAGTTTTTACAACTTTTTTAGTTTTTTAGGCAAAAACTTTACTCTCAAATTTTCGTTTCAAGACCATTAAAATTTCCGTGTTGTCTCAAACGGATTTCCAAAAGCTTTCAAAAACCCTACCGTTTAAATCAATAAAAAAGGAAACAAAAAACTTTTTTTCTTATTTTATTCAAGGTTAATTAATTAATAAAAAAAACTTTTCTTTTTCAATTCTTATAATCACACAATTAATAAAACAAACCTTTAATTGGAAATTAATCAATCAAACAAAAATGATTTCATTGCCAATAATAAAAAAAACAATAAAAAATAATAATTTGAAGAGCAAAAAAAAAGTTGAACTACACCAAGTCCAAAAACTTTTTTAAAAGGAAATAACTTGAAACTTAAAAAAACGGAAACTGTAATAAATTTTTTGTGTATTAAACTCTATCAAAAAAATGAAACTAAATTCCAAATATAAGTTTTCCTAAAATTTATGGTTTTTCTTCCTTTTTTAATGTTATTAATTTCCAACTGTTTTTCTTTCTCCTATTGAAACAAGTTACTCCCTTTTTTCATGGTTCGATCAACTCTTTTTTTCTAAGATCATTGTTCAAAAAATTTAACCCATTCGTTTTTCTTCCGAAAAAAACAAAATTTTCCTTAGTCATATTTTTTAGTATTCACTTTCTTTTCTGTTATTTTTAAGCAGATTAAATACAGTTTTTTATTAAAACTTCTGGAAGGTTATGTAACAGAAAACGTCAGCAAACGAAAAAAGGTGATTCACATAAATCTCATAATTTTTTTTTTAATACAATAAAAATATTAACAAATGGATTTCCTGCTGTGAAAAAGAAAAACTTGAAGGTGTTTTTGTTCAGAATTTTTAGACTGTTTTTTAAGAACGTTAAATTTGGATTATAATATTTTTATGGATTCGCAAACAAATAAATGTTCAAAGTTCAGAGAATATGAAAAACTTTGTTGTAAATATGTGATAAAGAACAAAACAGTAATATATAAGCAGTTGCATTTAATTTACAAATTTGATCAGACAAAATGATCCAAATTAAACAGCGAGATCAAAAGATTAATGGCTGTTTTATTCAAATGTAAAATTTGTGTGGATGTTGAAAATTCATGTTTGAGTAAATTCGGCTGTACAAAAAGTCTATGCTTTTTTTTGACAAGTTTGAAAGAAACGCAACGTTTTTAATTTAGAAAAAACAGTTTCTGCAAAACTGAGTAAATTGTTTTTTGAAATAAACAATTGCAATTTTTGTTAATTTTTTCAATTTTTTTCGTTTCTTTAAACAACTTTTCACTTTTTCATTTTTTTGTTTAAAATATTAACAAATTTGCAGAAATTAGAAAGTTTGAAATTTGTATTTTTCAGTTTACCAAAAAAACATATTGTCAGCTAAAAAAAATTTTGTTGGAACATATGTTTAGCGGCACTTTATTATGATTTAATTCTTCTTTGTCTTTGAACCATTTTTTGCGCATTTTTTCCATATGTGATTTAATATAATTACTTTTATAGTTATGTCTTCAAAGCGCGTTATTTTATTGACAAAAGATCGATGTTTGCCATTAAAAAGCAATCGATTCTATAGAAATAATGCTACGAAAGGATTGAATAACAATAATAATGAACAATTTAATAGCATCAATTTAAATAAAAATAATAAATCTGAAAATATGAAATTTAGGCAATCAAAAAGCACCCCATTTTCAAAAAAAAGTCAAAATAATAATGGTCAAAAAAATGAGAATACTGCAGTTTCATCTTTTAAAGTTTTTTTTTTGTAAAAATTAAGTGAATTATTAATTAAATTTTTATGCTTTAATACTTTGCATAAAATTAATAATTTGAAACTGCAGTTTTCAATAAAACAAAATAGGTTTCTTTGATTATAAAAATGATTCAAAAAATGCTTTAAATGATTGGAAGAAAAATGATACACCAAATTTTCATGAAAGTTTAAAAACACAAGAATTGAAAAAAGAATATAAATGGGAAACTAAAGTTAAAAAAGATTGCAACAAAAGCACCCTTTCACTTCATAATGAAGCTTATGAAAACTTGATCGAAACTAAAAATGTATGTAATTTTTATAGAAACTATTTAAAAAACATGAAATATCCTTAACCTATGATCTAAAGATTGTTAATTTTTTTGTTAAATAATGTACAATTAAAAGCTTTTATAGGTTACATTTGCAAGTAAAACTTCATTTGATTTTCTTAAACAACAGAAAAATGAATTAATGAATCCAGGAATTATGCAATTTAAAACATCACAAAAATTATTACGTTTTGTAAGATTTCCTTTTTTTTGTACTTTTTGTGTAAAATTGAAGACCCGTGTAATGTTTAAGTTTAAACCTTGAATATGAATGACCACCCAAAAAAGATGAGGTCTATAGAGTTGTTTAATCTTCCGGGAGATCAAAAAAGTGGAAGATTCTCTCGGGAGATCTTCCGCAAAGCTCACAAAATCTCCCGAGTTTCCAAAAAAGCACTATGAATTATTTGTTTCTTCACACTTCGCCAAGACAAATTTTTAAAATTTTTTTTTTAAAATTTTTAGCGTCGTTTGCCTCAGGGCATGAAATTTAAAAACACAAAAACAGCTCTTTTTTTTATTTCTATCACATAGCTGAGACAATAAGGAATTCGAATATATGTCACTCAACGCCAGGTGCAAAAGTTTTGCAATTTGCCATCGATTCAAAAGTGTTGCATATATAAAATTATGAACTAAAAGTCCTAAAACTTTTAAACTGTACGAAAATCATATGTGTTTTTTAGTTTTAACATCTGGCTTTGACTAAGTACTATCAAAATTCCTCAGCATATTTAAAAAAGAGGCCTAGTTTTTCAAAATTTTTCAACTTTTTCATATAGCTCTGTTTTTTAACACAATTCTCTATATTTTTTACCATTTATTTATTTGAATTAGCTATAAATATGCTTTTTATCGTCAATTACATCGACTATAATCAACAAAAATACTGATGAACTCTAAAAATCGCTCACAAATGTTTTTTCAAATATCTCCAACATCAAAAAGTCAGCAGAAATCGGTGAAAGTTATTAAATTTGGATTCTTGTGGTTATGCGATGGAAGAATAAAGTTGTGACAACATAAACGTAAGTGTTTAAACACATAAACTAAATTAATTTTGCTATTTCAGGTTATATTTCGTACGCTGTCGCTGTAAAGAATCACTCAAACATATATTCATGCATGCTTTGGAAACAACGAAAATTTTTATTACATATTTGCATACAAATTTGAAAAAAATGAAAAAAGAATAATATTTAGCAAAAACCGATGATTGCTTCAAAGTGTTTTTCATGTAATTTGATGCACAAACATGGGTATCCATTCTTTTGCATGAAATTTCTGTTATCACCAGGACTATAACATCTCCATCGTGGTGTATCAACCCCTTGGGATGTGAAAATTAATATATTTGCATTAAACATTCTGCAAAAGCCAATCATATCATGGTCATCAAAATAAAGATTTTCTTCGCCAAGTGTTCGCCTTTCAACAATTTGATCCTTTATTTTTTCCCATTTTCCAGCAGCTCCTTCTGCGGCCCATTCCATTCTCCATTTGGTAAGCTTTCTTCTGATTACCCAGTGATATTTTTCAGTGCCAAATAAAAGAAATGATAAAGCTTGATAACCACAATTTCCATCACCGACAAACATGGATAAAGCCTTCTATCTAATGCACCATATTGTGCATCGCTTATATTGTTCAATACTTTAAATTTGGCTGCTTCATAAAAACTAAGTTGTTCAACAATTTTATCTGAATGGACAATTTTAAATTCTTCTCCGACTGTTTCTTTAATATTTGTTTGAAAGGCTCGAATTCTTTTAAATTTTTGGGATCTTGATAATTTGTCGGGACTTTTTAACGGGCGTGAACTGGTAGGAGTTGGTGGAATAACTGGAGCAATTAATTCATTCATTTGTGAATCAGGACAGTTTGCAACATCTTTTTCTAAATCACCAGAAATATCGTCATTTGGATTTTCATCATCAGAATCATTATCAGAATCAACCATTCGTTTTCTTAAATATTTGGTAGCTAAAATACAAAACATTTTTATGTTCCAGAAAATTTTAAACAGAAAACATATTTCGTTTTTCTCTAAGTAATTTCATTTTAGTTGAATCGGCTTCTTTTCTTTTGCTCTCTCTTCTTTATTTAAAACAAATTTGGCTGTCATACCTTTTAATTGATTCAACTGCTTTTCTGACAAAGGTGTTTTAGAAGGTGCAGACAAGTCTTCTTTACTGTCGTTTGGTGAAGATCCCGGATCCGGAATTTTTACATCAGAAGTATGTTCATCAGTTTCATTATCAACGGGTTTCACTGCAAATGGTTGACGATTCCTCTGCATACTTTCACGTAATGCTTTTTTCCCTGCAGGTATGCGATGCATTTTCCAAGCAAAAACGTGGAATAAATAAGAAAAATAAATAAATTCCAAGCAAAAACGTTTTGTATATAAGAAAAATAAATAAATGAAGCTAACTTTCTTACCAAAATGCAAAAAAAATTAAATTGCAGGCCAATCCAAAGTAAATCGATCAAAATTCCCTTGAAAACGCTACTTCACAAACGAACGATTGAATTTTTTTAATTATTTTTGCGAACAAATTATATTTTTGTTGATTATAGTCGATGTAATTGACGATAAAAAGCATATTTATAGCTAATTCAAATAAATAAATGGTAAAAAAATATAGAGAATTGTGTTAAAAAACAGAGCTATATGAAAAAGTTGAAAAATTTTGAAAAACTAGGCCTCTTTTTTAAATATGCTGAGGAATTTTGATAGTACTTAGTCAAAGCCAGATGTTAAAACTAAAAAACACATATGATTTTCGTACAGTTTAAAAGTTTTAGGACTTTTAGTTCATAATTTTATATATGCAACACTTTTGAATCGATGGCAAATTGCAAAACTTTTGCACCTGGCGTTGAGTGACATATATTCGAATTCCTTATTGTCTCAGCTATGTGATAGAAATAAAAAAAGGTATTTTTAAGTTACAATATATTGATAATACTTTGTATTAAAGTTTCTTATCAGTAAATTTCTGTGTTTAACACGCTTTCGTGTTAAGAATTTTCATAATTCATAGTGAAAAAGGGAATATGAGGAAAGAAGGAAAATACCAGCATCAACGGCAGCACCCTTTCCGTTCATATAACAGCTTATGAAAAATAAACATTTTCCTTTTAAATAATAAAATCTATTTTTTCTTTCACATAAGGAAAATAAGAATGATGCAACAAACTTTATTCCTAAAAAGCTAAAATAAAGGCTGTGCTTCGTTTTTGGAACAGCAGACCATTTAAAACGATTTCAGTTTTAGTTCTAAAAACAGTTTTGCTTTTTTAAAAACTTTTTAGCTCTCCCATTTCACACTCGCGGGGAAAAGGTGAAAATTTAGCTCTCCATTGGTTTTGCCTTTGCCATTTTTTCTTTTTCTTGTTTTTGGGATTATTAAATTGTGCGTAGTATGTTAAAGACAACGTTTCTATTTTAATTCTGTTATCCTTAATTTAACTGAAAGATCATTGAAAAGTTTTTATTGTTATAAGGATGATTTTGTTGATATGTGATTTTTTGAGTGCTGTTTAATTTATGGGGTTCTACGTATTAAAAAATAGTTAAAAACTTTTATATAACAGAAAAACAAGTTTTTTTTCAATCCAGGCCCGCAACTTAGGGGTGAGGGTATGCAGACACCCCCATTAAAGTTCAAATTTTCACATTAAATTTAAATTCATACTAGGTAAAATGAATTTTTTTCGAAAATTTATAATGAAGGACACCCCCTTAAATTTTTTTGAAGGTGAGGCACAGAATTTCAAAAAAGAAGGGAATAGGGGTGATGGAATATTTGTCAGGGTTTTATAACAGAGAAACCGGTTTATCCCGACAATCATGATATATTTTGGAAAAAGAGATAAGATACCAGCATCAACGGCAGCACCCTTTCCGTTCATATAACAGCTTATGAAAAATAAACACTATTAAATAATAAAGTTTATTTTTTCTTTAACATAAGGAAAAGAAAAGCTATGAAATATTTCATCAATCTTATTATTTTTACAAAATAAGAATGATGCAACAAACTTTATTCCTAAAAAGCTAAAATAAAGGCTGTGCTTCGTTTTTGGAACAGCAGACCATTTAAAACGATTTCAATTTCAGCTCTAAAAACAGTTTTGCTTTTTTAAAAACTTTTTAGCTCTCCATTGCCTTTGCTTTTGCCATTTTTTCTTTTTCTTATTTTTGGGATTTCTAAATTGTGCGTAGTATGTTAAGGACAACGTTTTTATTTTAATTCTGTTAACCTTAATTTTGCTGCAAGATAATTGAAGAGTTGTTATTGTTATAAGGATACTTTTGTTGATATTTTATTATGTGATTTTTTGAATTCTGTTTAAATTATGGGGTTCTTACATATTAAAAAATAGTTAGAAACTTTTATACACCAGAAAAACAAGTTTTTTTTTCACAACCGGCCGGCAACTTCGGGTTGAGGGAAATATTTGTCAGGGTTTTATAACAGGGAAACCGGTTTCTCCTGACAATCATGGTATATTTCGGAAAAAGGGATGTACAAAACATGAGCAAACATTTTCATTTATGGAGCGCCGCTAAAAATCTCTTTTATGAAGATGAGGAAAGAAAGAGAATATTACCATCAACGGCAGCACCCTTTCCGTTCATATAGCAGCTTATGAAAAATAAACATTTTCCTTTTAAAAAATAAAGAACTTTTGTAAAACTTATCGTTGTGCTAGAAATTAAAGGTCAGTCGGATAGTTTATTCTCTTTAAAATTTTTCGCACCATAACTTTTCTTTTTTGCTAACTAGACTATTAACAAAAGGAGAGGCTTATAAAATAAGTATGTCACTGAATGGCAATCAACAAAAACCGTCAACAAAAACAATCAACGAAGCTTATCATATAACACGTGAAAAACAAAAACTATTTTGAAAGTTTCATTTCCAAAAAATGATCATCAAAAATTGGAAATTTCTGGCACTTATAGGCGTTTTTGCTCAATAAGTGTACTACAAAGCGCCTATAAGTGTCAGAAATTTCCATTTTTTGATGATCAATTTTTGGAAATGAAACTTTCAAAATAGTTTTTGTTTTTCACGTGTTATATCAACAAATCTTGAGAATCGACAAAATACAACAAAAATTTTAAAACCCCTTTTACAAACATTATTAACAAAAAAAAATTATGGTATTCACAATCGAGGGATCTTTTGACCATTTCAGTTGAGAAATCAACAAAAATTAGGGAAAAATTTACCAAAATATCAACAAAATATCTTTTAAATCGTTTGTTTCTGCGAGAGAAAAATTTTTGTGGATGGATTGTTTTTTTTAAGCTTCTTTTGTAAATTTTTAACGGCGCGTTAAAATTGCGTTATTAATTTTGCGGTTAATTATTTTTTAATACATTTATTTTTTTGTCAAGTTTATTACAAAATTTTTTTTCAGATGGCAACAAAGATTGATTGCTGTTTCTTAAATGATAATCCAGAATCGGTTACTGTTGATAACTGTCAAACTGTCTATGACAATCAATATTCAAATTTAAATTTGAATCAAAGCTTTAAATGTTTGAATGTATCTCCAATTCAATCGAATAGCAAATCGTATAACAATAAAAATTGTGGTAAACCATATTGCTGCAATCCCAAAAAATTCAATTTTGCTAAATAAATTTTCTGATAAAATGTAAAAAGAGCTATGGCAATAAATGTAGTTTTCTTAGTTTTTAAAAAAGTGAATTTTTATGTAAATTAGTCATAACTTTAAAAACTAAAATAAATATTAGGGACTGCAGCAACCTTAAAACAATCTTCAGTATCTGATAATATTGAAGGAAGAGAAAATCCATTACATTTAAATAAACCTTCAAAGATCTCCGATTTTTCAAATCTTTTTAATTATAAAACAGAAAATGAAGAATCTAAAAAACCATGGAAAAAAAATAGCTCTCCAAATATCACCTTTCTCTTCATATTGCTGCTTATGAAAATTCAGTTGAAACTGATTCATTTAATGGTAGCAAGAATGAAGATTCACAAAAAGGAAAATCTGAGTTAATCGAAAATGAAAAGCAAATTTTTGCTACTGGAACATTTATTATTCAAGTAATATAATGTTCGTAAAGATGAATTTTTTAAGGATCCATTTGAATTTCCAAGGCAAGGGAACGAAGGAGCCAAAGTACCCGGAGTATCAGGCTTTAAAGCATCCCAACGATTACTCAATCCAAATAAAGCATCAAAGTATGGTTAAAAATTTTGTTTTTGTTTCAGTTTATACAAAATTAGCTTTACCTAGTCGCTTAGAAATTTCTTCCTTTTGAGAGTTGTCCATAACTTTTTAAAAAATCGCAAAGAGAGAATTTAATTTTTTTTAAAAAACTCAAAAAAACACGTTAATGAGAGTGTCAAAGTTTTTGAAAAAAATACATTATGAGATAACGGTCGGTGATGATGGGGAATGAAAAGTGCGCAAAAATTCATCTGCAAAACTTCTGTAAATGAATGACAAAAAAAAACGAACGTTTATTCCCCATCATTTACAGGATGCTTCAAGAAAAAGTAACCCCTTTCTTTTGTTTGGCAAATATAAACTTTTCAGTTTTAACGAAAACGGTTTCCACAGTTGTTTTTAGCATCACGTAGAACATCGTTCTCCTTAAAAAACAGAAACAAAATTGGTTATTGGAAAAGCATGTTTTTTCCACAGTCCCCTATCAGGGCTGTCCGGAATTCCGGACCGTGTTCCGGAAATCCGGAATTCCGGACGTTTTTTGCGTTCCGGATTCCGAGTTCCGGATTCCGGATTTTTTTGACCGGAATCCGGAAAAATCCGGAACAATCTGTATATTACGTTAAAGTATAAATACTATTTTTTTGCACTTTTAGTTAATATTTAAAAATAATTTAACAACTCGTTTTAAACCGTAAAATTATGGATTATCACATTATTAATTTTGTTTTATAAAGTAATAAAAGTTTATATGTTTTTTTCCTTTATTGTGGTTGAATTAATTTGTTTTCTTTGTTCTGAAAAAATGAATAAACAGTGACATACACACGAACTCCACTATATTGATTTTATTTTTGTTCATCTCTCCTTTTTAGCCAATAAAAAGTTTTCAATGCAACCATCCTCTTGTTCGATATGGCATATGTCAGCGGCGTGTCTGCGCAATTTTTTGTGTTTTCAAATGAATGTTTCTTTCCAATGCACTAGAAAATGTTTGTTTGGTAATAATCTCTCTTGTTATTTTCTCATTGATTTTGTTAAATTTTAGTTTATGTTAAATAAAAATTTGTATTTCAGGGCAAAGTTTTACCCATGATTTGTGTTTGATTTTCTTAACAAGCGGGAAAACAAATAAATACAAAAACCAAAACTTCTTCTCTACTTTAAAGCTTTTCACTTTTCTTAAAATACAGCCTGTTATGATCGTTTTTTGATATTAAATAGACGAAAAAAAATTTTTTCGCCTTTTATTTAAGGTCTGAAAAAATTTGTTCCGGATTGTTCCGGATTTTTCCGGATTCCGGACAAAAAAAAATCCGGAATTCCGTGTTCCGGATTCCGGATGAAAATTTTTGTTCCGGACAGCCCTGTCCCCTATGATGCTAAAAACAACTGTGAAAACCGTTTTCGTTTAAATTGAAAAGTTTTAATTTGCCAGACAAAAGAAAGGGGTTACTTTTTCTTGAAGCACCCTATACGACCGACCGTCATGTCCTCCCAAAAAATCGATTTAAAGCAACTCATATTAATTTATCAATTTATTTTTTCTAAATCATACTGTGCTTTTTTAGTGCAGCGCAATAAAATCTAATTTAATTAATTTTCTTATCCCTTGCGCGGAGTCGATCTTTCACTCTCATGCACGCAAGCAAGCGCCGTCTGCCACTTTTCTTTCGTTGATGAAAAAAAAAATCTTGTCTCAAAAAATTTTTTTTCACATTGTTTTGCAATTGCAGCAAATCTTTTTTGTATGTACTTTGTAACGGAACAAAAGTAATAATTCCTCTTCAGTTTATTAATTAATTTTTTTATTTTCGTATTTTTGTCTTTATTATTACAAGTGTTATTTCCAGTAATTTTATGTTTAAATTTAGCATTGGCGATGTTTTTGTTAGCAATTTTTACGTGATTTAAAAACACAACTCTCTTTTTGTCGTTTTTTACCTAAGCTACTTTCACCCTAAAAATGTAGAATTTAAAAAAATTAGCACGGATTATTTCAAACAAAAAAGTTAATCCATTTGAAAAAATTTAAAGAAACTATTTGTGACGGGAATCTATTACTAAAAACAAACAAAAAGTGAAATAATTTTTTAACATTGTAACTATTTATGTAAAGTTAAAAATTTAATACACTTGGTGGAAAAAGTTACATTTGGTGGGCACCCACCAAGTGTAACCATACTTCCACCAAGTGTAACCTACTTCCACCAACTGTAAGTAGCTACGTGCGCAGGTTTTTCAAAGTTCTCTAAATGCAATAAATTTGGTATCATTAGATGCGCAGTATAAATATTGATAGAAAGAAAAAAAAAGAAATGAGTAAAAAAAAGTAATATTACTGCTTAATATTACTGTTAAAAAATAGAAAAAACAATTTTTTTTCAGTCGGAGAACACATTTTCTTTATACAAATTTTCGTGTCGCGTTTGCAAACTGCTGCAAAAAAAAGTGTCGTTTGTGAAAAACAACATTTTTTTGCAGCAAAAAAAAGATTTGTTTTTCACCGGTTCAAACCCCATGAAAACACAAAAATATTTTTTATCTCCGATTAAGCTTATTTTTGGTACATATATGCTTTTGACTATGGAGAATCCAAAAATAAATGCAGTTTTTTTTAAAAAAAAGTTTACAGTCGTTTAGATTCGAACCAGTGACCCAAACGACTGTAAACTGTCGCGCAGCGCCTCTCCCACTAGGCCATAGACGCATATTTCGCGGTGTGGCCTTGTGCGATAATTTTAAATATACTGTTCGATGCAGAAAAAAATTCTGAGTCGAATAGGCCTGGTTTTAAAAAGGAAGAAGGTGGAAGACAGAATACAGGTCAAAAAAATCGATTTTCTCTAGTTTTTTGTATTAAAGTAATAGTCAAAAGTTGGATTTTTGGAATCTCTGTAAAATTTTACATCTAGGTGGATAAAAATTAAATTTTTAAAAAAAAGTTTTATTTTTTACAGTATACCTAAGGAGCTGTTTCTTTTTTTTTTCTTTCTTTTTTTTTGACTGAAAAAAAATGAAGGGGAACACTGGCGTCGCACATTGCTGCGCACGTAGCTAACTGTAAGTTACACTTGGTGGGCGGTCACTTGGTGGGCCCACCAAGTGTAATTTCCACCAAGTGTATTTCCCCCCTTTTTTCTAGACATTTTTTTTGCTCTTTCACTATTTTTTGACTTTCACACAAATTAAAAAAGTATTTGTATTTATTTTTTGACGACAATGTTCCTTTGCATTTCTTTACTGCATCCTCAATAGGCTATAATTCGATCCATCTGTTGCATTTACCGAGCTCCGGAACTCAAACGCATCAAATTTTTTAAAAAATATTGAATTCGCGCCGGCGCCAATGTTTTGCTTCCTTTTTTTGCTGCTGCTGCAACAGCCAACAACTGCTGTTTGTCCATTGAGGATGCAGTAAAGAAATGCAAAAAAAAAGTCCACTCTTCCTTCTTTCTCTCTCTTTTAGTGTCGCATCGAACCAGACACTAAAACCAGAGAAGACTCTTGCATTCTCTTGTTTTCCCTTTTTGCGCGCCAAGTTAATACATTTCATTGATGTCTTCCTCGTGGAAGCATACGCTTGTTATTACTTTTGCGTAAAAGTTTGTGTATTTTTTATCATTTTTCTTCAGAATTGTATGTTAAATGCACTTTTTGCACGATCATATGTGATAAATAAGCATATTTTTTCACAGACACCTTTAGCTTTTTGTTCCCGCGCTTTTTTGTTAGTTTTTTCTCTATGTTTTATACTTTTTTTACGTTTAATTTTTTTAGGACGTCTACTAAAGCAATGTCAACAAGTAAGTTTATATGCATTTACTGATTCATTCAATAATCGTATCCTTTTTTAGAGAAGGCTGCCAAAGCTAATGGTACAGCATCAACAGAAAATGGAACATCTGAAGAAAATGTATGCTGCTTGGCTTTTTTCTTATATATTTGTATAATCTTTTTTTAGCCTATGGATGTATTTCAATCTTTGGATGATAACAAAGGCAAACGAAAATCTGGAGCCGCAAATTCAATTGAAGAACAATATCAAAAGAAGACTCAGCTTGAACATATTCTTATCCGTCCAGATACATATATTGGTTCTGTAGAATTTTGTGATAAGACTCCTATGTGGGTATATGATACTGAAAATGATAAAATGGTTAATCGTGAAGTTTCTTATGTTCCTGGTCTTTATAAAATCTTCGATGAAATTTTGGTTAATGCTGCTGATAATAAACAACGTGATAAAAAGATGAATTTGATTAAGATTGACATTAACAAGTTAGTCTTTAACATGTCTTTAACTTAAATAACCTTTTATGTTTCTAGAGAAAAGAATGAAATCTCCGTTTACAATAATGGTAAAGGTATTCCTGTCGTCTTGCATAAAGTTGAAAAGATGTATGTTCCTGAACTTATCTTTGGTACCTTACTTACTTCTTCAAATTATAATGATGATGAGAAAAAAGTTACTGGTGGTCGTAATGGTTATGGTGCCAAACTTTGTAATATCTTCAGTAAAAAGTTCGTCCTTGAAACTTCATCAAAAGAATTTGGACATGCTTTCAAACAAACATGGAAAAATAATATGACCAAAGATGGTGAAGCTGAAGTTACAAAATCCAAAGGCGAAGATTTCACCAAAGTTACTTTTCGTCCTGATCTTGCAAAATTCAAAATGACTGAACTTGATGATGATATTATTGCTTTAATGTCTCGACGTGCTTTTGATATTGCTGGCACATCCAAAGGTGTTTCTGTCTTTTTGAATGGCAAAAAGATTCCTGTATCTGGCTTTAAGCAATACGTTGAACTTTACACAAAAGATTATTTGGATAGTAATGGTGAACCATACAAAGTCGCCCATGAAGTTATTAATGATCGATGGGAAATTGCTGTAACTGTTTCTGAAAGGAATTTTCAACAAGTCTCCTTTGTTAATTCTATTGCAACAACAAAAGGTGGTCGTCATGTTGATTATATTAATGATCAAATTGTTCAGAATATGATGGATTCAATCAAGAAGAAAGTTGGTAAAGGAAATATTAATGTTAAACCTTTCCAAGTAAAGAATCATTGTTGGGTATTTGTTAATTGTCTCATTGAAAATCCAAGTTTTGATTCACAAACAAAAGAAACCCTTACAACATTGGCAAAAAGCTTTGGTTCTACAGCAAAAGTTTCTGAAAAATTCTCTGCAGCTGCTTTGAAATGTGGTATTTCTGATGCTGTACTTTCATGGGTTCGATTCAAACAACAAGAACAAGCTGATAAAAAATGTAGCTCTAAGAAAACTTCAAAACTCAAGGGTATTCCAAAGCTTGAAGATGCCAATGATGCTGGAACGAAAAATTCTCATCTTTGCACATTGATCTTAACTGAAGGAGATTCAGCCAAATCCTTAGCTGTTGCTGGTCTTGGTGTTATTGGTCGTGATCGATATGGTGTTTTTCCACTTCGTGGTAAAATGTTAAACGTAAGAGAAGGGAAACATGAACAGGTAAGAGCTTAAACTTTTTAAAGCTGCTTGTCATTTTCTTATATTTTAGGTCATGAAAAATGCTGAAGTTACTTCACTTCTTAAAATTCTTGGACTTCAATACAAACTAAAATATGATACTGAAGATCAAATGAAAACTCTTCGTTATGGAAAAGTTATGATTATGGCAGATCAGGATATGGATGGTTCACATATCAAAGGTCTTGTTATTAATTTTGTCCATTACAATTGGCCAAATTTGATTAAAAAGAATTTTGTTGAAGAATTTATTACTCCAATTATTAAAGCTACTAAAGGAAAGGAAGAAATTTCGTTCTTTAGTATTCCAGAATATACTGAATGGCGACAAAATACTGCAAATTGGAAAACTTATCGTATCAAATATTACAAAGGTATGTTCTATTTTGTATCACAGCTGACTTATATTCTTCTTTTAAGGGTTGGGTACTTCAACTTCCAAAGAAGCAAAGGAATACTTCTCTGATATGCTTCGTCATCGTATTAAATTCAAGTATGACGGAAAAGAATGTGATGATGCAATTGATCTTGCATTTTCAAAGAAGAAAATTGAAGAACGTAAAGATTGGCTTACACGTTGGATGGAAGTTCGAAAGCAAGTTCGTGAAGAAAATGGAACTGAAGATTATCTTTATAGTAAAGATACTCGAGCTGTTAGCTATAGTGATTTTATTAATCGTGAACTTATTCTTTTCTCAAATACTGATAACGAACGTTCCATTCCAAGTCTTGTTGATGGATTAAAGCCTGGTCAACGTAAAGTCATGTTTACTTGCTTCAAACGTGCAGATAAAAAGGAAGTTAAAGTTGCACAATTGGCTGGTGCAATTGGTGAAATGTCTGCTTACCATCATGGTGAAGTAAGTTTTCTTTTTTACTACGGTATAAAGTTATAAGCAATTTTTTTAGCAATCTCTTATGTCAACCATTGTTAACTTGGCTCAAGATTTTGTTGGTTCAAACAATATTAATTTATTGCTTCCCATTGGTCAATTTGGTACTCGTCTTCAAGGTGGTAAAGATTCTGCTAGTCCTCGTTACATTTTTACTCAATTAAAGTATGTGTTTTTGACACTTTTATAATTTTTTATAATTAAATTTTTAGTCCTGTAACGCGTACTATTTTCCCAGCAGATGATGAATATGTTCTTCGATTCTTGTATGAAGAAAACCAACGTATTGAACCTGAATGGTATGCTCCAATTATTCCTATGGTTCTTTGTAATGGTGCTGAAGGAATTGGAACTGCATGGTCAACAAAGGTACCAAATTATAATCCACGTGATCTTGTTGATAATATTCGTCGACTTATTCGTGATGAACCTATGAAGCCACTTGTTCCATGGTATAAACATTTCAAAGGCACAATTGTACCATTGGATGATCAACATTATTGCTGTAATGGTGAAGTTAGTGTTGTCTCAGATGATACTGTTGAAATTACTGAACTTCCTGTCAAAGTTTGGACTCAAAATTACAAAGAATCTGTTGTTGAACTTTTAATGGAATCTGATGCTAAAGCTGATATCACAATATCTGACTTTAAAGAATATCATACTGATGTTACAGTTAAATTTATTCTTAAAATGCCTGCAGAGAAGTTGGTAAAAGCTGAAGCACAAGGCTTACATAAAGCTTTAAAACTTCAAACTCCAATTTCAACTACTTCTATGGTTCTTTTTGATGGGGCTGGGTGTTTAAGGAAGTTCACTCGTCCTGAAGATATTTGCCGTGAATTTTATGGTGTTAGAAAACAAATTTATATTGATCGAAAACGGTATTTGGAAGGAATGCTTCAAGCACAAAGTGATCGACTTTCACATCAAGTATGTTTAGATTTTTGACGTTCTTCTATGTTTTTATTTTATAATTTAAGGCTCGCTTCATTATGCTCAAGATTGAAAATAAAATTTTCATTGAAAACAAAAAGAAGGCAGCTATTATCGAACAACTTATTAAACTTAATTTCCCACCTGATCCAGTAAAGAAATGGAAAGATATTCAAAAGAAGAAGGAAATTGAAGCTGCTGGTGAAGTTGGTAATGAAGAAGAAGAGGATGAAAATGAAGCAGCTGAAGCACAAAGTTGTGGTGAAGGCAAGCGTGTTGCTGATTATGATTATCTTGTTGGTAAGTTGTTGCCTTAAATCTTATTTTCTTTTATTACGGTATAATTTTTTAAGGTATGGCAATGTGGAAGCTTTCAACTGAAGATAAAGATAAACTTCTTGCTGAATCTGAATCAAAGAAACAAGAACTTATTGTCCTTCAATCAAAGTCATGGAGTGATTTATGGGAAGAAGATTTGGTTCGATTCCTTGAAGCTTTGGATAAACAAGAAAAGAAAGAACAAGGTGATATTGAGGATGCTATAAAGACTGCAGCAAAGAAACTTTTGAAAGATAAAGCAGCTGGTCGTGGAAATAAAAAAGCAGAAGCTTTGTTTGCTGATATTAAACCAAATCCAAATGCTACTAGAGTTGAACCAACTACTGCTCATATGAAAGAAAAATATGAAAAAGAAACAAAACCAAAAAGGGTTAAAGCTGAACCAAAAGTTAAAAGTGAAGGAATGGATATGCGGCAATTCTTGGATAAATCAAATGGTTCTAATGGATCAAATGTTGAAAACGAAGACGTTGTGAGTTTATTTTATTACTTTTTATTGGATCTTTATTTATTTTTTAGGTCTTGGATGATGACGATGATACTAACACTGGTGATAGTGATCGCAAGCCAAAGAAAGCTGTTGCCGTCAAACGTCCAAAAGCTGAACCCAAAGTAAAAGCAGAACCAAAAGCAAAGGCTGCTCCAAAGACCAAAGCTGAACCAAAGGCTAAAGCAGCTCCAAAAGCTAAAGCTCCTGCAAAGAAAAAGAAGGATGCTTCATCTGACGAAGAAGAAGACGATGATGATATTGAAGTTTTATCTGCAAGTGAAGAAGAATATGATGAACCTTCAACTCCACCACCAAAGCGTGCTCCAACTGGTCGTCGAGCTGCTGCCAATGCAGCAAAGAAATTGGTTGTTGATATTTCAGACGATGAAGAAGAAGAACTTTCTGAAGCTGAGACAGCACCAAAGACAAAGAAGGCAAAAATTGTTATTTCTTCTGATGAAGAAGATTTCTTCCTTTAAACTGTTTACACTTTTCTTACCACTTAACAATCTTTGTTGATCTCTTTCTGTGTTATATTTTTTTGTGAATTTTTTTTTTGCAATGTGTTTTTATTTTTGGGCATTTTATTTGAATAAACTTTGATATGCATAATATATTTTACTGTTCACATTTTTGTTGGAATAATCAGTTGATTCAGGGGATGCAAAGCAAATAGTGGGGTAATGTAAATAATAGGAGTTTGGTAAAAAATGTTGGACCAGAATAAACTGAATTTTTTTAAAATATAAATCAGTGAATATTTGTGGTCGTTTAACGAAAAAACATTCATTTTAAAATTTTTCCCTATTTTTTATCATAAAATGTTCAGTTTTAGTTCGCATGAAAAAATAAAATATTTTAACATTTATTTTGTTTTCTGAATAGCTACTGAAATTTATAAAAAAACAAAATCTTTTTACATACATTAATTTTTATATTTCTTTTCTATTTATTGAACATTGACACCTTTGATAATTGTTTTGATGCCTTTTCCATTTTTAACATCCATAAAAGCTTGTTCGGCATCTGTGAATGAAACCATTTTTGTGATGAGTTCTTTGACGCTAACCTTTTTATCTCGAAGTAAACCAATTGCTAAATTATAATCTCCAGGGCCGTATCGAAAGGAACCTTTGAAATTTAATTCATTGAGGGTTGCCATAATTGGAAATTCAACAACATCATTTCCACAGCCAACCTAAAATTTAAGGGCTTTTAGGAAATTTTAGACATGTAATATTTAATTGTCGAGATTTGCTTAAAAGCGGAAATTTTATGGTACTACAGTAATTGAGGAAATATCGTTGTAAGACCTATTTTCTTTTTAGACCATTGTAAAGGATTTAACTTAATTCAGGGAATCCACAAGCGTAAATGCTGTAAGACAAAATTACCTGAACATATGTGGCATTTGGTCGAGCAACATAAACTCCAGTAGAAATAGATTGTGGTGCACCGGATGCTTCAATAATATAATCGGCACCATCACCCAAATCATTTTCTTCAATAATTTTTTTGGCATTTTCAATTGCATTTTTATCTTTTGATGGCTAAAATAAATAAATTAAAAAGCTCTCAATTAAGTACATTGAAATCGTTCATTGTTTACCAAAAAAACATTTGTTGCTGCATATTTTAGAGCAAAATCTAAGCGACTTTGTTGAATATCAACATTTATAATTTTTGATGCCCCAAATGCTTTTGCAACTGCAGCACAGAGAAGTCCAATAGGTCCAGCTCCAAATATCACGACACTTGTGGATGGCTTAATTTCAGCTCTTCGACAGACATGTACTGCAACACTCAAAGGCTCAACAACAGCCCCTTCTTCTAAACTAACATTTTCAGGAAGTTTATGACAAAAATCTTCTGGTAAAACATAATATCTGCAAAAAATACGTTTATGAATTTTGTTATTTATATGATTGTATACTTTGTTAATGTACCATGATGGGGTGGAGTTGCAGCAAATTTAACATTTAAACAAAGATTATATTTTCCTTCCATACAATATCGGCAATATCGACACGGAACACCAGGTTCCATTGCAACTCGATCACCCTTTTTTAAGGAGGTTACAGCAGAACCAGTTTCAACAATTATTCCAGAAGATTCATGCCCAAGGACCATTGGAGCTTCAAGTACATATTTTCCAATATTTCCATGTGTCCAATAATGTACCTATAATAAAAATAATAATCCTTGAAATAAAAATTATTATAAATAAGCTTACATCACTTCCACAAATACCAGTATATTTAACTTCAACTAAACAATCATGAGGGGTATGAAGGGTAGGAATTGGATATTCTTCAAAAGCCAAATCATCTTTCTTTTTTAAAACAAAGCTAATTTGCTGTAAAAATAAAATTTATAGATTAAAATATTTCTTTACAGTTCCAATAAAAAAATTTCAAAACAGTAAAAACTTACTGTAGTTTCGCTATTAACCATTTTGCTTCAAACAAAGAATAAATGTGTTAATACTAAAATAGGTTTTTTAAACATAAAAGATAATAATCCAAAAACTTTAACAAAAAAAAATTAAAAATAAAAAGGGATTAACGATATAATTTACAATAAATATTCTAAAGACTTTTTTAAAAAGTAAAAAAAGGAAATAAATGAAAACAAACTTAAATGTTTGTGATTAATTCTTATCAAAAAATTGCATTTATTTCAAATGGACAGCATTGACTTTGAGTGTAATAAATTTTTGTTTACACACATTTCTGACCTTTGTGTTTTTATGTGTTTTTTCATTGCAAAAATAAACCCATTAATTCAATTTTATTTCTTTCAAAAGCAATTATATCAAAGTTAATCAATTAAACTGTATTAATTTTACTGCATATAAGAATGTTTTTGTGTATTACTACGAAAAAAATAACTAAAAATTAAACAATACTTGTAGACAGAAAAAATTTATAGCCATTTTTTAGTTCCAAATTAAATTTAAATAAAAGCAGTAAAAAAAATAATTTATATATGTTATTTTTTCTGAAGATTTACACTTAAACTAGATTATTGTCAATAATCAAATATTCTTTTAAAAAAAACGCTGTTTTGTTGTTTTGTGGATAAAATCCAAAATACATTGAATTCTCTGGTGCTGAACATGTATGTGAACCACTGGAATATGATGGAACAAAGTATAAAAAATAATTCATTTGCTGTTTGTTTGTTTAATTAAGTTTTTTATAAAATAATGTCATTTAATTTTTTTTTAAGTTTAGTGGAATGAAAAAGTGTTTCAATTTCGGCATTTTGGATTTTTGTGAAATCGAAATTTCGATTTTACAGAAATTTTTGATTGGGGACACAAAACTTAAGGGGCTTAGAGATCTTTATTGCGGAAAAAGTGTTAGCCAAGGATATCAAATAAAAAGACTTTTACATTTTGGTTTTCTCCAGACTTCGGCATTTTATTATTCTTTTGACCATAAATTAGAAGGAGGCTCCTCTAAAAATTGATAAACTTCTTCTTTCGGGAGTTTTGCTAAAGCTTCAATGAAATTTTTATTCTTTACACATTCTTCAATTTCTTTCATTAAAAATGTAACATCTTTTATTTCAACAATCCATTCATTGACATATTTTTCTACTGCTTCCTTTGATAGCCCAATTTGAATTGATCGATATGGTAATTTTCCAAGTTTAATACTCCTTTCTGGATCCCATTGAATCCGAACGGGCATTACTTTATTAATATTTTTTCCATGGGTTAACGTTGAATTTTTTAATGCCCATTCGAATCCACTCCTTTTTATTTTAATTGCTAATATCCTTTCTTGATTTGTCTTTGTGGCCCATCCACTTCGATATGCCATCCATAAAAATGATGGCTTAATCCATGTCATTCGTTCAAGGTCAAATAATGGAGGAATAAATGTTTGAGCCAAAAGTGCTGAATCAGCTATTTCATTGTTATACGCTTGATAAATTGTTATAGTTTTATCATCAAAAATAGCTCTTATTTGTTGGTGTTGAACAGAATCACTGAACTGAAAAGATGGTAAAAGGATAAGAAGAAAAAAGAGCAGGATTTTTCAGACAACCTCTTTTTTTTCACAAACCTGTTATCCAGTGAAGATGGAATATTAGTGTCCGACATATAATTGAACTTTTACTTTTGAAAATGTAACAGATTTTTTACTTTTTTTTATAGTTTAAAAAAGTTGAAATTTTTTAAAACTTTTAAATAGACGCTTTGCAAAATGTGGTGCAATCCTTTGTAAAGGCCTTTTGTTCTTTCAAAACAAACACTCGCTTCATAAAGGGTGTGTTCCTTTGAAAGTACAGAGGTCTTCTCCCCGACTGCAAAGAAACTACAAAAAATGTTTATAAAACTATAAAGCTCAAATCTTAGTAAAAAAATGCAGTGCCGCAAAATCTTTCAAGACAATTTTTAAAAAACAAGAAGCTACAAAAGTTTCACATGCCACAAATCAAATGATGGCATTTGAAAAACATGTTCCGTCAAAGATGAAGAAATTAACAAGATGTTTCTGTAAAAAGTTTTTTGTTTTTTATGTTTTTTTCATTCATACCAATTATATTTAAAATAAAAGGTTTTTCAAAACAAATATGAATCATTCACAATTACACATATTAACCTTTTATTCTCTTCTTGTTTTCGGTAATAATGCCCCAGGAATTGATAAAACAGTTAAACCAAATAAAATAACCAATAATGTACAATCTGCACCATCGGTTGGACATGAATCTGCACCAGAATTTAAAAGATGAATTGAAGTGATTAAACCCAAGATATCAATTGCAAAAGAGACACCCTAAATTTTTATTGTATCAAAGTTTTTCATAAAAACATTGAAACAATTAACTAAAGTTTTTTTGAAAATTAAAAAAAATTAAACAAAGAGAAAACTTTTTTGTTCGTTTAAATTTTTCCCTATTTGACAAAAATTTTTACCCATAGAATTAGAAATATTAGAATCATTGCAGCAGCTCCAGAAAAGCATAATGCAATTGCAACAAGGCAAAGATTAATAACATGAAAAACAATACATAAACTAAAATAAATTATGGAAAGAATTGCAGCTCCATGTCCCCAAGATGCTTTATATAAAAGCGCCCAATATCCATAAATTAAACCTCCAGGAATTAGGATATAACAAAGTAAAACACAAAATAATGCGCAACACAATACACAACATGAATATGCCATTTTTCAATTTAAAAAAATAAAACTTTTAAAAAAGAAGAAGTATCAATAAATTGGAAATGCAAAAATCATGTGATAAGCGAAAGAGCCTGACAGGAATCAAATTTTTTGTTTAAAGTAAAGTAAAATAAACGGAAATGTGAGTCATTGTTTGATAACAGTTTAATTGCAATTTTTTAGTGCGCATTTCATGCTTGTCATTTTTTTGTTTTTTATATGACTTTAATTTTTAAAGTCTTATGAAACATATTGATTAGGAAATCCCCAAACATAACCTTTTTTAAAGATTGCATCATGTAAATTAAGAGACGATATCGCTTCATTTTTTGATTTTTTTCCAAAAGGTGTACTCCAATTTGCGTCCCTTTGTAAACAAAAAATTAAAAAATTAATGTTTTAATTTTTTGTTTTTTTAAGAAAAAAATTCTTAACATTTAAATTTTAAAGTTATCAATTAAATCAATGTATTTTCTTTTATCTATTCACCTCAGCTTTCAATGTGATAAAAACTTTTTTAAAAATCAATAAAAAAAAGAAAACCATATTATTTATGATGTATAGCTTTATTTCCATTTCTATTTGCAGCTATTGCTGTAACATTTGAAGAAGATTTCATTTTTTTTGAAGCTGTAGTTGTAAAAATAACAAATAAAAATCTATAAAAACTGTACATTGTTTTTATTTATATAAAAGGTACAAATCTAACTCATTTAATGAATGATAAAAAGCAACATTCATTGTAGCCGTTAAATAAATTCCATAATTTGAGGTTATATAGGGTCGAATAATTCTTGGGGCAAATAATGCAATCGCATGAAAAATTGATGAAATAAATGCCTAAAATTATACCTGTTTTATGATTTTAGCAATATTTTTCTTACGTGAAAAAAAAATCGAATTTTCGTTTTCATAATTTTTTTGTTATCACCTAAAAAATATATTTACTTATATTGAAATATACAATTTTTAAAAAACAATTTACCAGCAAAAACAGTTTTTCTAATCTTAAGTAAATAACAAAGTGTTATAAAATCAAAAAATAGTGTTACACCTAAAAGAACAAATCTGCCATTAACGAATATTGTATATGCAAATGTTGTTGTACATTGGGCTGTTGCATATCCATATATATAATAATTTGTATTAAGTCGGACTTGACATAATGGGTCAAAAATATTAAATAAAATTAATAATACACATATTCCGAAAAGCACAAAAATAAATAAATTATCCATAACGAAATTATACTAGAAACAATTCCAAACGTTCCCACCTAAAAGTTTTTAAATGTTCCATTAGACCTCGCAGCTACTGGAAAAATCCTTCCAGTTAACTGGAATGGCCTCCAGTTTACTGGAATTCAAAAAAAATTTTTTTTTTGTTTTTAGTGTTTGTTAGGTATTTAAAAGAAGATTCCCACTTTTATTTTTTTTTATTCCGGCGCTTTTTCGCCATTCCAGTCAGCTGGAATGGGATTCCATTTGACTGGAATCCCATTGCAGTTAACTGGAAGGATTTTTCCAGTAGCTGCGAGGCCTAATGTCAAATGTTCCATGGAATTTAAAAACCTACACTAAATCCTGTTGCATAAATGAGAGTTGAATCAGACATATTTACTAAAAACTAAATCTTTTCAAACCTTTTATAGAATTTCTAAAAATTCAAAAGAGGTATAAAAAATCTTGCTGCACATTCAAGCAAAAACATAATTGCTTTTTTGTGATTTTTAATTATGCCCATAATTAAACTTATTTTAATTTAGCTTTAAGAAAACTTTTAATAAGTAAAGAAATGCACTTTTCTTAATATCTTCTTTTTAAACAACACATGTATTACTGTAAATTTTTATTTTTTTTTTAATATTAAAAATTCACGGGGGAAATACTTTTTTTTATCCTATATTTTTACTGAATTTATCTATAATTTTTTCAGTACCTATATTTTTGCTGAATTTATCTATAATTTTTAAAATACCTATTCTTTATTGATTATAAATGAAATTAATTTAAAATTTAAAAAATAAGCGAAAACTTAAAATTTTCTCAATTTTTATTATTTTATCGATTTTAAATAAACAGAATGGAATGATGCTGATTATCGTGATTATCTTGAATATTATCTTTATGAAAATAATGATTTGGATGCTGAAGATATTAAATTGTTTCAACAAAATATTGTAGCTGTTACTCGATCACTATTATATGACAATGAATTTACATGCAATTGTTCAATCGGAGCATTAAGCATACGTTGCAAGCATGTACTTCTTATTCAAATAATGTGCAATCATCGGCAATGGCCAAACATGCCTGCACTTCGTCAAACAATCAATGGAACTGCAAGAAATCGACAAGGACGTCCAAGATTACATACTCCAGCATTATCAAGAACTTAAATAATTTTTTTTATTGGTGTCGTTTTTTATTTCTTTGTTTTTTTTCCAATAAATTTTAAAAATTTTAAAAATATAGGTATTTTAAAAATTATAGATAAATTCAGCAAAAATATAGGTGCTTAAAAAATTATAGATAAATTCAGCAAAAATATAGGCACTGAAAAAATTATAGATAAATTCAGTAAAAATATAGGATGAAAAAAAGTACATGCCAATTCACGGTTCAATGATGATTACATTATTTTCGAATGGCATATTATTTCCTCGAAGTGACAACCATTTTGTATAAGATTTTGAATATAAATGGTTTTTTTATTGTTGGAAACACTCAAATAAAGCTAAAAAACCCGAAATTGCCATTTTCTATTGATTTTAGTTTTTTGAAATTTTGTTGCATTTTTGTTGAACATGCTTAGGGAACATCAAGATCTGACGTCGGATTTTTTTTTGGAAATTCTGAAAGCCTCCCCCTAAATTGGACTGCGTCAGATTAAGGTAAAACCCCCCGCACCCTCCCGTCAGGAAAATCGTCAGATTTTAAAAAATGTAAGAAAAGCAGATTTTCGGAAAAAAATTACTATTTTTGTTATTTGTTCAGCATACGCTTATCACATACTGATTTACAACAGTTGATATACAAAACGTAAAACAAAAAAGTAAAGGTTGAATGTTTGAAAAATTTAAACAAGAAATAGGCGTTCCTAATTTTTAAACATAACAATTAAACAATTTGGCTTACCCCCCCTAAAACACCCGACGTCATCTGCAGATCTAGACGATCCGTAAGCAAGTATGTTAGAGTTAAAAATTTGAAAAAAAAATTAATTTGGCAATTATCATTTTTATTACAAGCATAATAGAAAGTTTATGTTAAAAATAGTCTGACAGGATTATTGATATATTCAAATTTTAATTTTCTGAAAGCTGAATCATGATGTTGTTAAACGGTACTGATTTTTTTCGTAAATAAAAACTGGTGTCTTCGTTTACTCGTTCAATTAAATACATTTCAAAGTCTTTAGCATTTGCAAAATGTTCAGTAACATCGGGTAATTGTTGTATAATTTGATCAAATATACCATGGTTTAATGCAATGAATGAGGTTTCTATAAAGCATATTATATTAATCGCAGCAGGCATAAATGCAACAATTTTTTAAAAAGTGGATATCGATTATGCTTGTTATGGATTCGAAAAATTGCTAATAAAAAGAAAAATTTTTTAAATCTGTCATTGCTAAAACTAACCATGTCCTTGTTGGATTTTAACTTCAATGCCAGCTTTTTCCAATTTTTGTCCAGTTTCTTCTGATTCGTCTTCGATCGTTTTGATAAACACTTGTTTGTCATGCTTTACACTGATAACTTTTGATATAAAATTTTTGCCCCATTCATCGATTATTACAGCTTCATCAATTACAGCAAAATAAATTTTAGGATCAAAAGTGCTTTCCTGAATATCACGTAAGTTTTCGTAAAAATTAATTTTGAAATCTTCTAACATTTCTTCTTCAGAAGTTCGAAAACCTTTTACTTGATTGCTTTTTTCTTGTGCTGCCTCAACAATATCATTTTGTTGTTTTCGTAATTTTGAATATGTTTCAA
Source organism: Panagrolaimus sp. PS1159 (assembly GCA_963922195.1). Taxonomy (NCBI): domain Eukaryota; kingdom Metazoa; phylum Nematoda; class Chromadorea; order Rhabditida; family Panagrolaimidae; genus Panagrolaimus; species Panagrolaimus sp. PS1159. The sequence continues at coordinate 2,489,445 of CAWUHW010000004.1, forward strand.
GGGTTATTTTGTTGAGTTGATTTTGATAATTTCTTACATTAATGCACTCCAATGGAATTCCTACTTTTTCTTCAATTAATGCTTCACTTCTTTCACACAAATTCTGTTCCCATGAATTTATCATTTGTTCAGCTGTATGCTTGAGAATAACATTTTCCTGCTCATCTTTTTCAAGGGGTTTATCAATCATTACATCAATTCCTCCTTTGCTTCCGGTTTCTCTTAACAGTTTGTCATTGAAAATATCTTCCAATTTACGAATGCATATTTCCAAATTTCCAATTAATGACGAAATCATTGTTTCAAATTCTTTCGATTGTAATATTAGGTCAATTCTTGTTTCAAATGAATGCTCTTTTGTAACATCCTTATTAGCCACAAAAGATGATTTGAATTGTTCTTCAATAAAGATGCAAATTTTTATAATATTTGGATCAAAAGATCTCTGAAATATGTCGTCTGCAGAAATATTGATAAAATCGAATTTGTTAATTCCCATTGTTTTTAACATTCCTTGTACGATATTTGTCAAATTAGAGATTTTTGAACTTTGTATAAAAAAGTCGCGTAAACATGATGAAATTCTAGTATTTGTTTGTAAAACTGCAAAATTTGTTGCTTCTCTTACAAATTTGGCAATATCTTGTTTTTCATTAATCCGTTTTATTATTGCAGTTGCAAAAGGACAATATGCACTTTTAATAAAATTAAAACCAGCATTACTCGCAATATCCTTTTTATTTAGCATACTTTTAAGCGCTGTTACACCTTTCTTGTATATTGGTTGAAAATTTCTTGTACTTCCTAATGCTGTTGCACCACAAATTCCAACATTTAATGCCAAACTGAATGTTTTGTGTTTTATATAGCTTTCACAATAACCCGTGAATACTCCCTTTACAACATAAGCTAAATCACTAGCACCTAAAAAGGATCATCGTTTATTTTAATTTTTTTTTTGAAATATTAAAAAAACTTTTACCTTCAGTCATGAGGAATTTAGCAGGCATTGTTCCATTTTCTGATGCACACGTTAACATTACTCCACCAGCAAGTACCTGGCTAACTGCCGCTGCCGTAGCTGCCAACAATTGAATATTTGTTTTTCTTGTCCATTTCTTTCCACAAAAACTAATAAAATGACTTAATCCATTTGAAATTTTGAAAGTTTCTTTCTCAAAATTAATCCCTTCTGTGAGTGGCGTTAATTCGATATCAAATTCATTGAATTTTTGTTTTACAGCGCAGTTTTGATTGAAAATATCTTTTATGCTTTTACTAATTACATTAATACTTGCATTAAGAGTTTCAGCATGACTTGTTCCAAAAATTTTTGTGATAAATATCATAACTTCATTTAATGCAAGAATAATATTATTTGAATCAACACTTTCGTATATGGTGTCCCATGTTTTCATTAAAGTATGTTTTGAAATTGCATTTTTTTTTAAACTTCCTAGGTCTATGTTTGTATTTTCCAAAATACCAGCTTTTGTAAATTCAGTAATAAATTGTTTTTCATTTTGGTTGGGAAGTTGTGAAGGCAGCCCCATGCATAAATTATGGTAAGAGAACGCAAATGCAAGCTTCTGTTCTATCATTTTGATAATAATGTGCGCATACCAAGAAGGTAAATCAAAGCATTTTTCGATATCAAAGTTACATGAAAGGGAATATATTGTTTCATTATGCTGTTGTAAAATATCTTTATTCAATAAATTTTCGAAAATTTCTTCTGTTTCTTCTTCGGGAATACCATAAAGTATTAGGGTGTTTTCGGAAATATGACAAAACTGCTTGAATTGGTTTTTCTTTGATAGAGAGTCAGCAATCAATGTAGCTGACTCTGATTCAACTAACAATTGATATGTAGTTAATAATTGATACAATTCTATGCTAAGACATGCTTTTACCTTTTTTATGTCAACTTCATCCCACTCAACGTCATTAACAAACAAATGTTGAAAAATTTTCCCAGATGTTTTCTTTATTCTGAACATCGAGATGTAGGAATTGCTTAATTTTGGAATTTTGGAAGTATTCACGAACAAATGTGTTCCAACATTTTCGATGGCATTATTTTCTTTTAATTCTGCCCAGAAGCTTTCCCATGTTGCAATTTCCAAAACATTTAACAACATTGTTATATCAGTTATACCGGTGACATTAAGCTTTTTTAAGTTTTTAATAGTTTCAATGGTTGAAAGGCCATTACTGCAACAATAAACTTCCATAAGCTTTTCATCAAATGCATTTTTAACGGGAATATTGACAATCGGTAAGTTTGTACCGTAATGTGAATTATCTTGAAAATGTTTATGAAGAAAAAAAGCAGCTTCTTCACATATTCCTTTAAAGAAAAAATGCGATGGCTCTATTCTTTTGCCAAAGAAATTTTCAATGCTTTCAATTATCATTTCAGTTGATTGCTCTACAATTTTTTGATGCTGCAAAAAAGCATCGTTTAAAAGAATACTTCCTTCGCTAACAACTCTATGTTTTTCGACAATACTTATATTTTCATCAATTTTTGATAAACGATTCTTAAATCCTTCTTCTACTTCAATAAGCATTTTTTCTGTTTCTGTGTATTGCACAATGTTATCTTTTGCTTTGGCAGTAAGAAATATTGTATAATACTTTGCTTCTGGTAAATATGCTGGAAATATTTCCATTAAGCGTTCTAAAAATACTTTTGCTACATCATATTTTCCATCGACACACTGAAAATTAATTTGTAATTTGTATTCATGACAAATGACAAAACGCACCTTTTCGATAGCATACGTTAAAATGTTTAACGGCCTTTTCGGTCCTTTTTGTTCATCAATTTCTTTTAGAGTCTTGCAAAATTTTTCAGCAGCTTCTATTCTTGAATTTTTATCAAGACATACATATTCAGAATTATCAAGCCATAAAGCCCATTGATCTAGTAAATCCTTTAACAAAATTCGAATATATTTGTTTACATTAATATTTTTTGTTAACTGCTTGAATTTTGCACTAAATCCATCGAAGCATTTTTCTTCTGATTTTATTTTATTTTCATACATATCTGTTATTGCTTTTATTCGTTTCGCTTCCCTTGAATCTCTTTTCCATTTTGATTCAAGAATGCTTGCATTTGAATGAGCATTTTTGTCAAAAACAATTAGTTGTGCAGTACCAGCTTCACCACATCGAGCCGCCCTTCCAAATGCTTGTTCTTCAATTCTTACATTTCTTGGAAGAAAAGCTATAATAACGTGTAACCCTCCATTTTCTTTAAGTTTTTCTGACAATTTAATATCTGTTCCACGACCTGCTAAAGTTGTTGCAAAAATTATTGTCCTTGGCTCAAGTGGAATTGTGCCGTCACCATATTTAAATACATCAGAATCACGTTTGTAAATTACGGCATTTGTAAATGGATGTGAGTCATCATCTGATAATTTGTTTTTTGCAACACATACTACATTCTTTTGAACTGCCAATACTTGATTTAATGACTCTGTTACAATTAAAACAGATCTTCCTTCATCAAGCTTTAATCTAGTTATGTTGAAAATTTCCTCATATTGAGCCTCTATAGTTTTTGTTACAATGCTATATTCTTCAAAGAATAATTTAGCATGTGATGAAGGTAAAATTATAGATGGAAGATCATAAATTTCTTTAAGTTGATCCTTTTCTGTTTTTGCTCCAAGTGTTCCACTAAAGCCGTAGATACGTTGAAACTTTTTTATAAATGTGACATTTGAAATAAAAACTGCTTTTGTGGATAGTGGAGTTAAAGCTAATCCATGTTTGAGTTGTAAAAATTGATGCAAGCCTTTGTGCCATTGGGTAGTTGGTAAATCAACGCCAGAATCACGATCAATAATAACAATTTTTGGTTTTAATGTGTTACTTCTTGAAGCTGGAATAATATCAACTTGATACGAAATTCCTACTTCCATATGATAAGCATTTTCAGCATTTGTAATAAAATCTTTTAAATGAAATTTTACGTATGATTGTAATTGATCTGGAACGACGTTCACATTGTTTTTAATTATTTTATCATATTCACGAATAAAGAATATCCTTTTTGACTCAAAGCTTTGTTCGATTTCTTCCATTTTTTTATTGAAGCAATCAAGATCATCAATAATCAGGTTACTCATTTCATTAATAATTCCATGTCTCATCAACATACTTTTAAAGTCTTTCAGATCAAATAGTTGAGGAGCAAATAGTTTTGCCATGGAAATAATTCCGCTTGATACAATACCATTGTTTTGGGGAACGTCAGTTTTTAATAATTTCTTCGAGAGCATATTTTTTGTATTTTGAAGTTTTGTTTCAATCGTTTCAAATTTTCTTAATAAAGCGTCTTTCTTTGTTATGAAAATTGTTCCACGGTCGTCGATAATATGATTATTTATCAACAAAGTTTGAAACTCATTCGCTTCATTATCAGTGACTTCCAATATTTTGCCAAGATCAGTAAGTATTACAGTTGGGAAAAAACTTTTGTATACATTTTGATAAAATTCGAGATTATCACAATCATTTTCACTTTTCAATCTTATGTTTACCATATCCCATATATTTATTAATAGTGATTGAAGCATTTCAAATTCAGCAATTTCATGAGATAAATACAATGTGTTTAAGCCATTATCCAACAACAGCGAATCAACTTCATCAATAATTACAATATGAAACTTTCTACTTGTTGCAATATCTTTTGAATAAAATTCATCCATTAAATAGTCGCGCTGATAACTCGCTAAATCTCCGTATATAATATCACAAGTGGAATACGCATTCTGCCGACATTTAACAGAATCATAGCATATATGATCAGCAGTTAAACCAAAACTTTCATAAATTTCTAAACAGCCACTAGCAGCACGTGAAACATCACGCTTTGCTAATACAGAGGAGCTGGTAATAATATTGACTTTGAGGCTTTTGAAAGCTGAAATAATGCTTACTACAGCAATAATAAGCGTTTTTCCTTCACCAGTTGAAATTTGCTGCAGCATACCTTTATGTTCTTTATCGCTTCTTAAAGCACTCAGAACTGCGACTTGTTGAGTGTAATGTAAATTGAATTCACGTTTTTTATATATAACAGTATCAATTATCTTTAAAAGGAACACGTCGTAATCAATCTCGTCTTTGCACATTTCTTCATGTTCTTTTTTAAATGAAGTTTGATAATCGCAAAATTTTTTAGTCCCTAACATCTCAAGGCATTTATTGATACAGTCTTCCACATCGTTGCTGTACGGCTTTGATATCATGTCTATGAATTCATTAAAAATTTCAACAGCAGCTGAGTCGTTTAAGTTATTAAAAAGAGCTTTTAACTCTGGTACTTCACGTTTTTGATCCTTTCCATTGTTATCTTTCTGCTTTTTATAATCTAACAGCTCCATTGCAATTTCAAAAGCAATTGACTTATTATTATCATATGCAGAAGAACTCATAAGATTTAATGCAGCTCTCAAAATATCTTCTATTGATTGATTATTTAAATCATATGCAATATCATTACTCCACAATCTTTGCATAAATCGGCTTATAACATTTCTATCGTAGGGAATAAGCTTAATCAGTTGATCAATAATATCGTTAACTTTTGGTTGCAAATTTTTAAATGTTTCAAGTAACTTGCTTGCCCAAAATAAAATAAGTGTTTTCGATTCTTTTGGAAGTGCTAACAATTGTTGATTTTTTATATTATTAGAAAAATTAATTTCATTCATCAGCTTCAACCATTGTGATAATGGTAAATTCTTTAAATGGGGAAAAAGCGTTGTGGCGTCTTTCATATTTGCCACAATTTGAAACAATTCATCTTCTGTCAAATGGATTTCTTCTGTCAACATTTTTTTAGATAATAATATTTTTAGATTTTCGTCGACAATATTGTTAAGTTCTTTTAACAGAGGTTTTTTATTTTTAAGTGTGCTTTTCATAGCTGTTTCAGTATTAAAAATAAAGCATTCATCAATCCATGCATCTTGTTTTGACGGCAACAAAATAGCTGGAATAATGTTGACGTTATAAGCACCGTTGTATTTGCAAGTAGAAAAAAGGGTATCAACCAAATATTTGAATGTGAACAAATCAATGTGACAACCTTCGGAATCAAAGATAAATTGCAACGTATTTAAGAAAACAGAACTGATTCCAGGAAATATTTTGCACAAGAAATTTAATTCTTTAAAAACGTAATTTTCACTTTCTTGCTTCAATGGAAAATAAGCAAATAGTTTTTCAAGTTTTGATAAGCTTTCTTTTCCATTAAGAAAATCATTTTCAGTATATTTAAGTTTTCCTTGAATATTTTTAAGTTTTTTTGTGAATTTTCTTGTATATTTAATCCTTGTTTTTTCTAACAAAAACCTTCTAAGATTTGGTACGTCGGGATTTTTATCAGATGCCAAATCATGATAACAGAAGATGTATTCCTGTAGTTTTACAAAATAGAATAACGCTTTTGTTGCATCAGTTTTTATAGAATCAGGTAAATTTTCATATTCTTGTTGAAATGTTTTGAAAACTTGATTATTCATTTGTTCAATAAGCAATGTTTCAATTGAGAGCTTTTCAGCAACATCTGTAATTATCTCACCTAATTTTTTTGGTTTAACAAAAGCGCTTTCAATTTCGTCCATGTAAACTCTGATATCTTGATTGATTACTAATTTTTTAAGAGTGTTATACAATTTACAGTACGCTACGAAATCCGTTTCTAAGATTGTCGTAACTTCTTCTGGTTTTGTTTTTAGTTGATCAACGCTGGTATTTTTAAGTTCTTTTTTTGAGTTTCGCAATTTACCAATGAGTTCTTTTCTTTGTAATTTTATTTTTGTAAGATCACAGTTTGCCGCTTTGATCAAATGTTTTAATGATTCCTCTGTTACCGCTGTCCATAGTGTGTCCAAATTGTCTTCATTAACGGACAGTTCTGTAATTTTATATTGATAACAGATTAACATGACTTTCAAAACAATTGTTGTAAGAAAATTTTTTGATTTTTTGTTAAAATCAGATACTTACTTTCAATGAATTCACTTGACAACATCTTTAGTTCAACTCTTGTCTTTGGTATATATTCCAGGTCAACAAAGGGTTCCCAAAGCTCAATAATGCGTCCGATTTCATTTTCTCCGACAGCTTCGGAATCGATTTGTTGTTCTTGATCTGTTGCATCTGTTTTTAATAAATGACCAAACGACTGCTGCTTTTGTATAACTTCTTCTAAATTTATCGCTGTTGCCTTTACAGCAATTGCTTCACCACTTCTTTCTGAATCGCTTTTGAATTCCGTTCGCTTTTCTTGCAAAAATTTTCTTGTGCATGGCTTTTCTGTTATTTGAGCATAGCATTTACTTCCAGGACCATTATCTTTTTCTCTGACGTAAACACTTTCGTCACTTTGCACATCGGTATAAGTTAATGAAAGTTTAACATTATGATTTTTTCCGTATTCTAATACCGTTTTAAATGAAATCCATAACATCGCAACGTCCCATCCGTCTTTTCCATTTTCTCCGTATTTTCCTGGAATTCCTGGATATCCGTCTTTTCCGTCAGTTGCTTGAACCTGAATTTTCAAAGTAAGTTATTTAATATTTTTTAAAAAATTTTTTCACCTTCATTTTGTTGTTATTATGTTCTTCATTGGGCAGAACATCCAATTTTCCTTTCTTTCCACCTTCTCCACTACATCCATTTTTTCCACCTTTGCCACCAGGTTTTCCATTTGCACCATAAAAGAATTCATAAGTGTGTGTTGAAGAGTAATTTGCTGAATCGCTTTGTTCATGAATGACTCCTTCAGGTAAAACAGTTTTTTTAATATTATTGTCAATCATACGCGAATAAACCGCAAAAGTTATTTTGTTGACCACTTGTTTTGTTATCTTTCTTGCAGAATGACCAATACCGAAAACGTTTTCAAATTTAACACCAACACCGTCCTCGCCATTAGCGCCATTGCCTCCGTTTTGTCCATTTGAACCATTCCCACCATTTAAAACTACAGTAAGCTTTTCTTCTCCTTCAATCAATTTAGTACAAATAACCATATTACCAGAAGATTCACCAGCAATGCCGTCTTTACCGTTTTTACCGTCCCCTCCCGGACTTATGCCATCAGCAGCTGGCTCTGTATTTAGTTTTGGGGCATCTTTTCCTGATAGATCACAAATTACTGGATTTGGCACTACAATTCGATTATTTGCTGCTAAAATTAAACTTTTGCCTTTAAACGTAAGGTCAGTATCTAAGATAAGGTCATCCTTGACCCAAATTTCAATTTCAGTAATATTTCCGTTTTTTTCTATTTTTTCTTTAATTTCATCATAAACATTTGAGGCAAAAATTTTGTGACCTTGCACTTCAAGCTTGTGTGGAGTGGTTGCAGAAATATGAACTGTGGTGACTGATTTTTCAAACATTTTCTAAAAGTTTTAATCTATAAATGCACATTAAAATACCTCCCCCCTCCACCCGGCCACGGGCTCATTTTTAAGTGAAAATTGTCCTGTAGAGGCGGCATTTTAAAATTTGGTTAAACACACTTAAAAAACATTAAAAAACGATATTAGGAGTATTCATAACATATTTTGGGTTTGTCAGGTCAAAAAAACGAAAATGGCCAAAAATGCCGTTTTTTGGCACTTTTTGGCTCGGCAAATGGACAGTAATGGACATATTGCTCTGAAAAAACTGTCATTTGTCGGCTTACATGTGGGAAACACATCTATAATCACAGAATTGGCCAAACTTCATTTGTGAAAAAAAAATTTTGTTCGGAATAACATGTCCATTTTACCTATAGATATAGTATAAGTCCAAAAATTTTTGGGTTCCCGATAAGATAAGCGTAAAAGGCGTGCGTCATTCTTTGCACATGATATTGGGATAAAAAAAACCATTCTGGAGGTTTCTAGCTATCTTCTTTTGATACGATCTTATATGTCTACTATGTTGGGGTAGAAGTAAACAGATTTTTCAAAGTGACGGCAAATCAAGAATATCCATCCATTCGACAAAAGCCGTGCGTCATCATATTAGAATTGATGCTGTGGATTTTTTAAGACCAAAATCAAGCGTCTAACTAATCGTTAAATGACTTTTAAGATCTCATTGTTTTAGCCCAAAATAAGCAAAAATACATCCCCAGGACCAAAAACTGTATTTAACATTTAGTTTAAAATTCTGTAAATGCTTTTTTTGAACTCCCCGACCTCGAATTAGTAAATATCAATCAAATTAAAGTCCAAGGAAAGCAATAAAAAAATTTTTTTCAATAATAGATATTTTCACAATACCCCCAACATCATTTTGATAGTACAACTCCAATATTTGAGTTATAATAGCGCTGTAAACGATTTTTTTAGTATTTTTTATACATTTTGAACATTTTCTGATTATTTAAAAACAAAAAAAATTTTTTCGAAAAAAATATTTTTTTTTCAATTTTTGCCTTGGTCCCTGTGAAAAAAATCGAAATTTTCGAAATTTCGATTTTCGGGTCCGACATTTCCCAAATTATTTTTTAATGATTTTAGGGTGGTTTGGGAATGATTTTAACCATATTCCATGCTTTTATCTCAAAATCCGTCTCTACAGGACACCCGATGAGCCCGTGCGGCATCGAAAAATGACGATGTAGTTTTTATTAAAATACTCTTTAATCTTACTTTTATAAGATCTCTAAACAAGTCGATATTCGGTAATGGCTGATTTTTATCAACTAATTCCTTCAATTGGTCGATATTCGGTAATGGCTGATAGTTATCAACTAATTCCATCAATTGAGTATGTTCAAAAGCACTGTTCGCTGTTGCATCTGTTTCTAAATGTAAAGCGACGTCGACATATTGTAACTTTTTTTCCAATTTTTTAACAGCATTACAGTAAACCGATGATCGTTTTGTATAAATTTCGCAATATTTCAATAATCGATAAATTCCGAAAATTCCATCCAACTGTGTAGATTCAATATAAATTTTGCAAAAACTTTTGCGCATGTTTTTATATATTAATGGTAAAAAATTTGCAACATTAGAGTTGTATCTTTTTAAATCATCTAAACATTTGCAGATATCGCAGTCTTCCAATAAAGTAAATAAAGTAGCATCCTCTTTTGGCAAATAAACAACACCAATCCATTGTATCATTGTTTTTTCATCAAAGATATCAAAAAGTTGATAAATGAAGTCACGACATTTTTGAGGCAAAGAAGCTTCAAATAAATGTGTGTACAACATCAAAAGTGTTCTTTCATCGTTATCTGCTTGAAAAAATGCTTTTACGTTTGTGAAAGTTTCATTTTTATAAATCATTGATTTAATTTGTTCTGTGGCAACTTTATAAGTGTATAACTACAAATTAAAAATGTATTATCAAAATGCATTCAAAAAATATATATATTTACCTTTTTGTCAGCGCTTTCTAAATCGTTTTGATTTAATGGTTCTGCCATTTGTGGCAGATAATTACCTATAAAATATAATTTTTTAAATATTCATTGAATTCGTTCCATCCGCTTCAACGAATACACGCAAAACACATTTTTAATAAAACCGAACAATTCAATTCGCTTTATTCAACAAATTCATCTTTTTCAATAAACCGCATGATCAGGTCTAACTTTATTTTTTTACCACCAATACGTACGAATCTGACCAAGCAACCATTCAACGCAAAAACTCGCAACAACAAAGAAATCTGCATTATCACGTATTCTTTGGCCAACTGCGGTACTTTGCTTCAAAAAAATTAATTTATCTTTTTCCATATTATTTTTTGCTGATAGTGTGATTCTTTTGTGTTTCTGTTCCATCCATTAAGATTTAGCTTTTAAAACACATAATGCTCATAAAAAAGATAAGAGTTTTAGCTGCAACAATTTTTCTAGTTTTGACAGAGAGAAACTTTATACATCGTTAAAGAAAAAAGAATTATGTTGTTGAAATAAAAAAGTAATTTTTTTATCATGTAAAGACTAATAAAAAAAATTAAGGGTAATCTTTGCCTCTTTTATGTACTTTTTGTTGAAAAAAAAAAACTTTTGCAGTGATAGAAAAAACAGAAATGTGAAACAGTGTTTAAAAACATTAAATTAAAAAAATATTAAATTGAACAAAATTTAACTCTACGTCTCTCAACAACGTTATATTATAACATTTTAAATTGAAAAGGACAAACATATGCTGTTTCGTTGAGTCTTTTTTTAAGTAACCTCCACGTTTTTTAAAAATAAAACTTTTATAAATATTTTATACATTTTTACGCAAAATAAGCTCGACTCTTTATCATATTTGAGTTAAAAAATGAAAGAGTTTTCAAAAATTGCATTAACTACAGAATCATCTTTTCTTCGATTTAAAAAATCAGTAACCGTTATTAAACAAATTCTCACAGCCTAAGCTTTAAATATGACCACTTTTGAATTTTATATTCAACTTCTTTAAAAAAGTTTTCGGGTTTCTAAATTTATATTTTTCGCTAAATAAATATTTTAGTCAGTAAAGAAAAGGAGTTTCTTTTTTATAAGCGGATCATTAAAAAAAATTAAATTTTGATAATGGACAGAAAAAAATGTTTAAGGAGCGAATTGATTTTTTATTATGACTTTTTTTTTCACGAAACACTTTTTTTGAATTTTTTATAAATTTTTAAAAGAAAGTCATAAACCGTTGCGAGCATTTAATAAAAAGATACTTTAGTTGTTATTTTCTGGAACACCACATCTTCAAGATCCATTTATTTTATGTAGAATAAAATTAATTAAATTTTCAACCATCTTTTCTGTTTTTAGTTTTGTTTTGTGTTTTTTTAGGATTTTGATAATGAAATTTGTAAACAGAACAAATATAAATTTTGGCAGTAATGCATGCTTGTCTTCTTTTTATAATTATTTGTTTGACACCAACAATTATGATGTTGAGCTTCTAATAGCTCTGTATTATAATTAATTGAGCTAACATTTAATCTGCTAAAAATGTTTTTTAAAGACAGACATTTAATCTGAAAACATGTGCCTTCAAAAAACTACATTAACAAGGGAAGTACTCGAAGTGAGTATCGATTTTTGACATCAAAATAGTTTTAAATTAAAGATATGAGTCTAAAAACAAATTTATGAAAGTATTACGTGCAATGGCCGGCCAAAAAATTATAATCTCTGTGGGAAAGTTTTAAAGATCAAAGGGATCTGCCGACAACAATCAGCGGCATCAAAACATCAAAGGAATCCTTTGATCTTTAATTTGAGATTATAATTTTTTGGCTGGCCATTGGCACGTAATACTTTCACAAATACGTTTGCGGTCTCATATTTTTAATTTAAGCCCATTTTGAAGTCAAAATCGAAACTCACTTCGCGTACTTCTCTTGTAAAAACATAAACTCTCAAAATTCTAACCCCTATTTTTAAACCTAAAATTCATTCAAAAATTATTTTTAAACACATTGTGTTAACATTTTTTGTGATTTTTGTGACTTTTGTGTTTTTCTAGCTTTTTCAAAAACACAAAAGTGAACAAAAATAAACAGAATCTAATTTGCATTTTTTTTGACATAATCTATTCTCAGTTAATGCACATTCCTTACGGGAAACAAAAAAATGTTTTCAGACACAAAATTTTTTAGTACAAAAAGAAAAATATTTTTTTGTAATAATTGCGTAATATTTTGAATTTAATATTAAAGAAAAGTTGAATTTTGTTGAGGGCTTCTTTGGGATTTATTTTTGAAAATGGGGAAAGAAAAGAATATTAATGATGAAAATTATGAAAATAATGGATTTATGTCTGAAGAAATTAATGTTGAAAATGATAAATTTAAAGCTGATAAGGGTGGTGATAAAAATGTTGATGAAGTATCAAATGTGGATGAATTAAAACTTTCTACCACAATCATGGAAAAGGATAAAATAGCAACAGAAAAAACAACTTTAAAATCGAATAATTTTGCTGAATCGGGCCCTGAAAAATTTGATGAAGTTTCATTGGAAGATAAAACTTCGAATAATAAAAGAATAATGTTTGATATTGATGAAGATGAAAATATTCGTGAAAGTTTTAAGAAAAAATTAGCCGATGATGGAGATGATGATAATGGCGTAAAAGAATCTTATCAGCCTGGAAAAATGGAAAAAATATTAAATATTATGCTTTGTCGAAAAGATTTAGTTAATCAAAAATTAGCTGAAAGACCTGTAAAGTTTTGGGATTTGGTAAGTTTTAAAAAACATGTTTTAAAATTTTAAAAATTATTTTTTTAGTTTAAATATGGTAACCGATTGGATACGGTAAGCAAAAAAAAATTTAATAAAATTTTTAGAAATTGTTTTTTAGATTCTTGTAATGTTTGGGCTTTTGCTTGCAGCAATGTGTGGAATTTGTCAACCCATTTTTGCAATAATTTCTGGTCAACTTGCAAATACTTTACTTTTGATGGAAATTGAAGACCCAGAATTTCTTGAACAAGGAATTCAAGCTTGCATTCTTTTTGTTATAATTGGAGCATTTTTGGTTGTTATTGCTTTTATACAATTTTGCTGCTTTAATATTGCATGTACTCGAATAACTCGCCGAATTCGAAATGCTTATCTTTTTTCAATTCTTCGACAAAATCCTGCATGGTTTGAAAAGAATCATTCGGGCGCATTAAATACAAAGCTAAATGAGTAAGTTTTTTGCTGCTATGAATTGAAAAAAGAAATATTACATTATTTTAAATAATACCGAAAAATCGATAATAATCATTGGATTGGACACAAAATTAAATGTGTTAAAATTGAAGTTTGAAAAATTGATTCGTTTCATTTTTTGTGTTTTTTTATGCCAAAGATTTGCATTAATTATACTTATAACTTTTTATGTTTTTAAAATTAGACAAAAGTTGTAACAAAAAGTTAAAGTCGGAAAACTTATATTTTAAAATTAAAATTGGTCTAATCATTTTTGTTAATTTTCAAAATGCTAAATAAAAAAAGATAATTAAAAAAAATTTTTTAATTTTAAAAAATTCTAAAACTTTAACTTTCTTATCTTTCAAATTTAATTTTAAGTAACATTGATCGAATTTATGATGGAATTGGAGATAAACTTGGACTTTTAACCCGAAATATGGTACAATATATTTTTGGGATAATTGTTGCATTATATATTAATTGGCAAATGACACTTCCATTATTAATTTTTTCACCAATTATTACATTTGCAATGGCATATTCATCAAGGGTAAGAAAATTGATTTTTAAACAAACAGTAAGTATTAAAAAATGTAATTTTAGAAAATTACTGAAGCTTCACGAAATGAAATGAAAATTTATGGCAGTGCTGGATGTATTGCAGAAGAGGCAATTACGGCATATCGAACTGTTGCAGCTTTTAATGCACAGGAAACTGAAGTTGCACGATACAAAGCTGAATTGGATAAAGGTGTAAAATCTGGTATTAGAAAGGCGGTATTTAGTGGTGGACTTTCTGGAGTTTTACTTTCATTAGTAATGATTTTTATGGGAACTGCAATTTTATATGGAACATTTTTACATACAATTGGAATTGTCAAAACTCCTGGAGATCTTTTTGTTGTTATGATTTCGATTATGTCTGGAGCGTATCATCTTGGAAATGCAGCCCCACATTTAATGGTTTTGTTAACGGCTCGAGTTGCAGCTGCAACAGTTTATAAAACAATTTCAAGAGTTCCAAAAATTGATCCATATTCAACAGAAGGAAAGAAATTATATGATTTACAAGGAAGAATTTCTTTCAAAAATGTTTCATTCCGATATCCGTCACGTCCTGAAACGAAAGTTTTAAAAGATTTTTCATTTGAGTGTAATGCTGGCGAAATAGTTGCTTTGGTCGGGCATTCCGGATCTGGTAAATCGACAATTGTTGGAATTTTGAATCGATTATATGAATTTGAAAATGGAAATGTAGAAATTGATGGTGTAAATATTCGTGAAATGAATGTAAAATGGTTGAGAACAATAATTGGAACTGTTCAACAAGAACCAATTATCTTCAATGATACAGTTGAAAATAATATTAAACAAGGATGTGAAGCATTAACAGAAAAAGAAATGATTGAAGCATGTAAAATGGCAAATGCGCATGATTTTATTCAAGCTTTGCCAGAAGGATATAATACAAGAATTGGCGAAGGTGGGGTACAACTTTCTGGGGGACAAAAACAACGAATTGCAATTGCTCGAACACTTATTCGAAATCCTAAAATTCTTTTATTGGATGAAGCCACATCAGCCTTGGATACACATTCTGAAGCAATGGTTCAAACTGCATTAAATAATGCAGCAAAAAATCGTACAACAATTGTTATTGCACATCGACTTTCAACAATCCGAGATGCCAATCGAATAATTGTTATGCATAAAGGAAGATTTGTTGAAATGGGTACACATTATGAATTGTTGGAAAGAAAGGGTGTCTATGCAAAACTTGTTGCAGCTCAAGAACTTCATATGGGAAATGATAATGAAAAGGAGGATGATGATGATGGAGAAGTTGATGAATTACTACTATCACCGGATCAACCAAATGCTGCTTTAACATTACAATCAAAAACAATTCGAGAATCAATTCGTGAATCATTTATGCGAGATTTTTTACCATCTGAACATCTTGGGGATGCTGAAACTGAAGCATATGATGTAAGTTTTGAATTCTGAATTTTGGCTTCTGAATCAAAAATCCCATTTTAGATTGAAATTGAAAAAATTGGAGCTAAAAAAGCTTCGTTTTTTCAAATTTTTCTTGATGCCCGTGAACTTTGGCCAATATTAATTATTGCATTTGCAATTTGTTGTTTTAATTCTTTATCCATGCCTTTGAATGCTTTTATCTATGGTCAAGCATTTCGAATGTTTGAAAATGGCCAAAAGGATAATGTTGGAGATGCATTCATGTTTTTCTTATTTTTTGTTGGTTTAGGAATTGTTTCGGCAATTGCTGCATTCTTTACTGTAATTTTAAATTTTTCATAGATGATGTACACATATTTACATATTTTTTAGACATATCTCTTTGGACAAATTGGTGAAAAATTAACAAGAACAATGAGAGTTCGAGTTTTTCGAAGTATTATTTATCAAGATGGTTCATATTTTGATAACCCAGCACATACGCCAGGAAAATTAATTACTCGATTAGCAACCGATGCTCCAAATGTTAAAGCTGCAATGGATACTCGATTTGCAAGAATTGTTCAGGGGATATTAGCTTTGTTAACATCGGTAACAATTTCTGTTATAATGGATTGGAAATTTGGTCTTGCATGTTCATCATTTTTTGTTGTACTTTTGGTTATTCAATTTTCATTTGCAAGAATTGCTCATGCACATGCATTAAAATTTGCACAAGGTGATGAAGCTGGAAGGGTATGTACATAATCTAATTTGGAATAAAAGTTTTTTATCCAAATTTTTATAGATTGCAATTGAAGCAATAGAAAATGTTCGAACAATTCAACTTTTAACTTCCGAAATTTCGGTGCATAAAAATTTTATGGAATGTTCAATGAAACGACAAAAAGCTGAAATACGAAAAGCTCCAGTTGAAGCATTAAATTTTGCAACAACTCACGGAATGCAACAATTTACTGTTGCTTTTTGTTACATGATTGGATTCATTTTTGTCTTGAATGGATGGACAGATAAAATTAAACTTTTTCAGTAAGCTGCTTTTTAAAGTAGCATAAAATTAAAAAGTTGCATATTATTTGTTTTTAGAGTTGTTCAAACAATTTTCATGGGTTCTATAGCAATTATGATGTCAATGGAATATTTTCCAGAACTTGTGAAATCTCGGCTTGCCGCTTCACTTATGTATTCAATTATCAATCGACAACCTCGAACTGGGAGTATTACAGCTGGAGAAAAAATTGTAAATTTAATTTACTTTTTAAATAAAATTTAATTTCTAATATTTTAGTCTATTGAAGGAGATGTAAACTTTGAAAATGTATATTTTGCATATCCAACTCGGCCAAAGCATGCCGTAATGAAAGGTATCAGTCTCCAAGCGAGACCTGGACAAACGATTGCACTAGTTGGTCCATCAGGGTCAGGAAAATCAACTGTCATTGCACTCTTGGAACGATTATATGATCCATCTGTTGGGGCAATTGTAAGCGCTTTACAGTATATTTTACAATATCACAGTAATTTCATTTTTAGAAAATTGATGGAAAAGATTTAAAACATCTCTGCTTACATGATATCCGTAATCACATATCTCTTGTCGAACAACAGCCTCGACTTTTTTCTGGTACAATTAAAGAGAATATTGCATATGGATTAGATATATCCAAGGTATCAGATGATGAAATAATTGAAGCTGCAAAATTGGCAAATGCAGCTTCATTCATTTCAACCCTCCCACTTGGATATGATACACCCTTAGGAGAAAAGGGTGCACAACTTTCGGGTGGACAAAAACAACGGATTGCAATTGCCCGTGCAATTATTAGAAAACCTAAAATTCTTTTATTGGATGAAGCAACTTCAGCGCTAGATTCAGCTTCTGAAAAGGTACATTTCTTAATTGATATTCTAAAAATTAAAAATGTTTAGGCAGTTCAAGAAGCTTTAGATGTTGCAAGGCTTGGCCGAACATGTATTACAATTGCACATCGACTTTCATCCATTCAAAATTCAGATCATATTTTATTTGTTGAAAATGGAAAAGTTCGAGAAAGAGGCACACATTCAGAATTAATTCAACAACAAGGAAAATATTACAATTTAACACAACAACAATATTTAGGATCTTAAATCATAACATTTTAAAAATTATTTATATAAAATGCTTTATATCATTTCTATTTCTTTCCAAAACAATAAAACTAATATTTTTATAATAGTAAAAGTTGTCGAATTTTTTATTTTATAAAAAAATCTTACAAAGTGTTTTAAATCACATTGTTTGATCTAAAAATCTAAGAAACGATTTTATCATAATTTGTTTTCTCCAGAATATGTAAACTAATTTACAAAGAAAAGAGGAATAAACAAGCTTTGAGTTATATAACTTAAAAAATATAATATAAGCTGCTTAAACTTTTTTAATACTAAAAATAATTCTTTTTTATTATTTTCTTTTTTATTTATCCATAATATTGATGAGCTCTATCTTTTAAGACCAAAATTACCGCGATCTGAGAACTTTGAAAAATCCAAGCACATCGCTAGCTTAAAGTTTTTTTTAAAAAGAAAGTTGAACTCATTAATCATTTTTTTGTTGGGGGTATTAAAGGAAAATATTTGAAGAAAAGATTGTAAACAAAATTACGGTAGACGATTTTTATCAGTAATATTAAAATATATGTATTTTTGTAGCAATAATTTATGGTTCACGTCGAACTCAATGTCTCTTTTTGCGTTCCTTTCCTTGGCAAAACAGACAAAAAAAAAGATAACAGAAAAAATGAGGGAACAGTGTCGAAAATTTTCGAAACTCTGCGCTCTCATTTTTTTAGTTGTCTTCTTTTTTGTCTGACCAGTTTTCTTTTTTAGTTTTCGGAACGCAAAAAGAGACAGTTTTTTTCAGTTGAGTTCGATATGGGTTGATTACTTTTTTAAAATGTGAGATCTCGCGAGAAAGAAGGAGGGAGAAAAAGTTTTTTTGCAACGTTGAAGTTACTCTTTTTAGTCGCTGCTTTTTTGATTTTTACAGCTAAAAAAGCTCTATCGTTTTTCAGTTTTTTTGAACTTTTATTTTTAGTTAAATGAAGCATTAAATTTGTTCTACCTTTATTTATATTCTGTTCATAGTTTCTTTTTTGCTTATCTCGAATAACTTCTATCATGGATATGTTTTTACTTTTTTTACATAAACTTCTTCTCTTACTTATTTGTATCAATATTTAAACTTTTATTTTGTCATATAAAAAAGTTCAATTTTGCTCAATGCCATTTTTAGAAAAAAAACTTGTCATCTTTTTATTGTTTTTTTGTTGTCCTTCGTTTTTGCTTCTATCAATTCACTTTCAGCTTACCGTTTCTTAATAACTTCAGGAGGATAACATGGGCCACGTTTACTCACATCACAATTATGGATATGATGGTAAGTTAATTTCTTTTTGATTGATAGGGAGGTTGCATAGTTAATCTTGTTGAGCTATGTTCAACACATGCATACATTGTGTTAACTTACTATATATAAACTTTTTATATCCATTTTTTAGGCTTTCCTGATCAACCAGAACCAAATAGAATACCTCGTTCAAGACGTGTTCCTCGTGCCGCTGCTGCTGCTACATTACCTCCTCCTGGACCATCAGCTTCTCGTCGAGAAAGGAATGATAGAATTGCTCAACCAGTTGTTCAAAGACGTTCGATAAGAGGAAGAAGTCAATCACCTGCACATCCTGGAGTATGTTTGTCTCTCTTTATATATCCTTGTACACTAATGTCTTCATTTTTTTAGAATCATCTATCTGGTACTACTCGTCCATACAAATTCGATAAAATTCTTGCAAATCCACCACTTGATCAAGAAACTCTTGAAAAGTTTTCATGGAATCCAGATGATCGATCAGTGAATGTTTTTGTAAAAGATGATGATCGACTTACATTTCATCGACATCCAGTTGCACAATCAACAGATTGTATTCGTGGGAAAGTTGGATTTTCTCGTGGCTTTCATGTATGGAAGATTATATGGCCTGTTCGATCACGTGGAACAAATGCTGTTATTGGAGTTGCAACACTAGCTGCACCATTACATAAAACTGGATATTTATCTTTGATTGGAGAAAATGATCAATCATATGGATGGGATTTAAGTAAGCTTTTTTCACTAAAATATGAATGCTAATCATTGTTATAATCTTTTTAGCTCGAAATAAATGCAGTTTTGATTCTACAAATTTGCCATCGTGGAAATATCCAAATGCTGAAACATCAAATGGTGAAAGATATGTTGCACCAGATAATATTTATTGTATCCTTGATATGGATGAAGGATATATGGCATTTGCAACTGATAACAATTATCTTGGTGTTGCATTTCGTGGTTTAAAAGGAAAAAAGCTTTATCCTATTGTAAGTTGCGTATGGGGTAATTGTGAAGTTACAATGAAATATCTTGGTGGCCTTGAACGTAAGTTTTCATTTTCATTTTAGACATTGAACAAAAAAAGCTTTTGGAATAATTTGCTGAATATTTCTTTTGGTTATAAAACTTTTTTTCGTTTGTGGTGGTTGTTTCTGTTATATATTTTATCTATTGCAAATTGTTCAAAAGCTTTTTTTGTGATATAAAAAGAAGGGGAATATGCTATTGGTTGTAAGACAGTCGGGGGATACTGTATCTAAGAAGTCAGAGATTACAATATTTTCGTTGTCAGTTATCTCTCTCTATACCTGTTCCAGCATATTTCCTTTCTTCCTTTAATTAAAGTTACGGTATAGTTGAAAATGAATGTTAACCTTTTATAGCTGAACCTCGTGAATTAATGGAAGCATGTCGACATACAATTATTGCAAGATTGGGAAAACATCCAATTGAACGTATTCATAGACTTCCACTTCCAATCTCGATGAAAAGTTTCTTGATGTATAAATGGCCATAAATATGATTCTGTATATACATTCTGATGATTTACAGAATGTGATTCTGTATTATTACTCGTGCTTTGACTGTTCACTTCTTTTTTTATTGTTATATTTTCAACCTCCTTGTTTGCCATTCAATTAACGGGTTATGTTTTTTATTTTATTAATATTCTTGTAAATTGTTTTAAGTTTTGTGTATCTTGAAAAGATTTTTTGTGTGAAATAAATCATTTTTTTTATTATAAATTTGAGTCAAATTACATTTTTTGTGAGTTTCTTTTGGCGGAAAACAATATTGATGGGTTGTAGTATTTTTAACATTTTTTAGACGGATGGAATGAAAAAAATTTGTAACTTTGAGACAAGAAAATTTATTTAAAATATTTACCACAAAATGTAAAAAATATTGAAATTTGGAAAGTTTGAATCATCATTATAAGAGGGATACTGTAGTATCGAAGAATTTAGTGAAAGTTTGTAGGAAATTTTTCAAGAATCCGAAACATTTTGGTATTTGGATTCATCGATTTTCTTTCAATCTTGTGATTTTTAACCATTTTATAATTAAGTAAATAAAATATTAACCCCATTTTAAATGAACGCCGGGCATGCAACAAATCGAGATACTGAAATTTTTTAGCGGAGGATAAAAACATAATTTTTATTTTATTGGTATGTATGTATCCCAATTGATTTAACGATTACAAAAAAGGATGCAGTGTTGGAAGCAAAAGACTCTATAAAATATTAAATGGTCTAACTTTTAATTTAAAAAAATTAAATTTTTATTTTCTCTCCAACAAAAACATGTTGATTTTCATGCAAGTAAGCATTAAACAATAGAATAAAAAATATTTAAACAAAAGAAATTCGAAATTTTTTTTCAAAATTTATTCACATTTAACTAATCCAATTACAGTATGCTGGAATTAATGTGAAAATATCTAAAATATATGATACTTAAAATTTTTTTTCAAACAACAGTTAATCAATAAAAGATTACCTTCAAAATCAGAATTTTCATTGATTTGAGAATCTTCTGCAGGTAAACCCCAAGAAGTAATTCCAATTTCGTAAAATCGATTATTAACAATTTCCATTAATGGTCCACCGCTATCACCATGATATACCGAATGCATCCCTTTTCCAGCACAAATCTCTTTTTTTGGATTAATTGGTTCGTGATTTTCAAGACTAAAACACAGAATTTACAATAAATCACAATTTGGGTTGAAATAAGCTTTTGTTTAAAAAAACAAACTCGGTGCAATGTTGCCATGGTTGAATTGGAATAATATCTTCATGTAAAAGTCTGGTAAAATTTGAATGATGACCGTCCCAAGTTTTACCCCATCCACCTGCAATTGAATTATTTTTTGGTGCATTTGTAAGCTTTGAAGATAAACAAATTGGACGAATTTTATCATTGAATGTTACTTTTGATACCTTAAAATTTGTTTAATATTTGGAGTATATGTTCAGGAAATTCTCTAAAAACCTTAATAAGTGCAATATCATCAGAAAGTGTTGTCCAATTCCAGCCAGAATGAACAAAAATTTTTTCAACAGGAATATTTTGTCCATTAAAATATCCAATTGAACCCGCAAAGGCTGTTGCTTTTTCATTTGGTGTATTTTGGCCTTCAGCAGTAATACAATGAGCGGCTGTTAAAATCCATTTTTCCCCGATTAAAGTTGAAGTGCAGCCTTCACCCTCTGAATTCAATGAAACAACCAGTGTTTTCCCGATCCCGATTCTCGATTCCGATTCCTCATAAGGGGATCGGAAAGAATCGGAATCGGAACGAGAATCGATGGAATCGGATCGGAATCGGAAAAAATGGAATCGATTCCCACTGTTGTAATTACATTTAAATGTGATTTTAAAAAACATCACATGTGCTGAAATATTTCATTTTCCATTTGATCATACTACCTTTTTCGTGAAAAAATTTAGTCTTTTTAGCAAATATAGTTAAATGTTTTGGACCACGATGGAAATGTTTTATTAACCAGTAACATCGATGTTTCGTCCTTTTTTAGAAAAATGCATTTTCGGTCATGTGAAAACTTGTCTCAGGATTTTTTATTCCCTAATTTATTTTAAAACATAATTTTTATAGTTTTTGATCAATTTTGGACAGTTTTAACGCAAAAATCAAAAAAATATTTTTTTAAGTTATATCGTACAGGGGGGACCACGTGAAAAAGCTAATAAATCGAAAAAAATTTTTTCAGTTTTTTGATTGCAGATGATAGAAATATGTCTATTACTACTTAATTATGTGTGTTTCTGCCAAAAAACATTATAAAACATCATTTTTGAAGCATTTTGAGCAAAAAAATTTTTGAGGAATTGGAATCGATGGAATCGGAATCGGAACGAGAATCGATGGAATCGGAATCGGGATCGGAAAAGCAAAATGGAATCGATTCCGGATCGGAATCGGAAAAAATGGAATCGGGAAAACACTGGAAACAACCCATGGCCAATCTCCTTCTTTTGAAACTGGACCTTCAATTGTCTTAAAAGTTTTTTAATAAAATTTTAAAGCATAACTTTTAAATTTACTTTGTCAGTGTTGTTTGAATTATATTTTTCCAAAGCTGGAGAAATTCCGCAAACACTTTTTGATTCTTCAACCTTTGTCATTTTCAATGGCTGAGAAAAAACTGCAACAAAATTTTTTGTTACAAAAAAAAGCAAACAACAAACAAAAAATTTAAGCATTTTTAAAATAATGCTTTGTTTTAAAATTATTTTTTTATAATATTTTGTTTTTATACTATTTTAAAACAGTGTGTCTACGAAATTAGTGAAAAGAATCCTATTTTATTTTTTTATTTAATTGTTCAATTTTTGTTTTAAAATTCATGTGAAACCAATTACAGCTTCAATCTTTATAAGCCAAAAATTAAAAACTTTATTCATAGATTTTTTTCATTTTTTTAAAAGAAAGAGTGCATTTCTTTGTTTCTCTGCTTTCTACCTTGAATTTGTCTTTTTTTGTGTTCGATAAAAAATAGAAAAGTATTAAAAACGATTACTCTGAAACTTACCTGGCTGGAAGACTCTTGTGATCATTAAGGCAAGAGCTTTAAGATGAGGCTTGACCATTGCACTTTTTGGTTTTCAGGCTGACTCTTATGGCTATCCGAATCGGATACGCCAACAGCTAAATTTTTGGGTGTGGAGGATAGCGTTCGCGCTTCCTCCATCATATTTTTTTCTATAAACAAAAATGAACATATTTGTTACTCTAATGAAACATTATAATTTAGAGCATACCATAGAAGTTAAAAATCGATCCAAAATAAGTTTTTACGTTTTGTCGAAAAAAGATACATGATCTCGGGCGGGTTCGAACCACGAAACCAACTATAATCAAAAACCTAACGTTTTTTCAAAGAAAAATTATATTACAAAATTTATTTGTAATCTTCAAAAAGTTTTACTGATATGAATTAAAAACTGTATTCCAAATTAAAATTTGTTTCAAACAAAAGTAAGCAATTTTTAATAAACTTTATTTTCTATCTGAAAAGCAAATAAAATTATTATATTAAACATACAGTATAAACACTAAATAAAACACAATCCAATGTTCTTCAAACTTATGTGATAGATCCAGTTGAAGTTGTTGGAGTTGAAACAGCTGTAACACTATTATCAATTGCTGATTTAGAAGTCGTTGGAGTAGCTGTTGCAGACAATTTTGTTGTAATAGGTTCAGAAGTAATTGATGAAGTGGTTGATTCAGATTTTGTAAGTGATGAAAGAGTTGGCGGAGTTTGAAGTGATGAAAATGATGTATCATTTGATGATGAAGTTGTAGTTATAGGTGCAGTATTTAGTTGTGTAGTTTCTGTTGCTGCTGTTGAAGTTGATTGCTTTGCCTTTTCATGTTCTTCATGTGAACGATCAGGTAATACAGTTTTATGTAATGCTGAAAAGGAATATATAGTAAGCAGGATACTGTAATGACACATAAGATATTACGTAAAAAAATTTACTACTCAACAAAAAATAAACCTACTTGGATTTGGACTTTTAACATCAGCATTTTTGGATTGTTTTTCAAGTTCAGCAAGTTTTTCCTTGGATAAAGAATTTTTATCCAGCTTTGGTTTAAATGTTAAAAAAGAAAATGTTAAATCTGCAGAAACTTTCATCACAGATGCACAATTTCCATCTGAACCACAATAATTTGGTGCCGAAAATACAGTACATAAAAGTTTATCACAATAAAACATATGTCCACTTCGGCAAACTTCATGTGCTCGAACAATCATATCAATATTTAAAAGTCGACAAAATTCTTTTACTGTTTCAGTTCCAAACATCCAAGACGCATTTCGCATTTTATTAAATTGCCAACTGCAACAAGAATCAGCTCCTGCTGCTGGATCAGACCACATTAAATCCCATGCAACACCTGTATCACATTCAGCATGAGTTTTTGGCTTCTAAAATAGATAGTATTAAATATGAAAGTTATTGCCAAAAAACAAACCTTTAGCTTATACAAAGTTTCCATGCCTTTAATATCCGGAGAAATTCCACCATGCATTGTAAGAATTCGATTTTCAACTAAACAACAAAGTGGCATTTCATTAAAAACAGCTTGAAACTTTTTCCATAATTGTGTTCCACGTGTTCGACGGCATTCTTCATAAAAGCCGTATAATCGATTCATCTTTGAACATTCATGATTTCCACGTAAAATATGTACATCTTTTGGATATAACAATTTATAACAAAATAATAATATTAAAATTTCAATAGATAATCACAGGAGCAGGCATATGAATAAATTCTTCCACGATCACAATAATCACCAAGAAAAAGGAATCGAGATTTTGGTGGCGCATTAACTCTTTTAATAATTCGAATAAGATCAGCAAATTGTCCATGAGTGTCACCAAAGATAATCACAGGAGCAGGCATATGAATAAATGCTGGAGCAGGTTTTAGAAGTTCAAACATCTGAAAAAGAAAGAAGTTTTAAAACAATCAATACTTTTTTGTGTTTGAAGCACGAGTAGTTTTCTTCTAAAAACGTCGTGACAGTCCATCAAAGTAGAAAAGCTTTTCTGAATCGTACCAAGATGTATACGATCACAGTAGGCAAAGCAATGGCTGCATCAAAGGCTTGGGAAAACAAACCCAACACAGAGCAATTCTCAATGTCAGAACTCATTGCTCAGAAACTACAATAGTTTTATCCAGAAATACACCTACAGTAACTTCAAAACCCTCGAATATAAAAGAACTTACAGTATCAATAATACAATAAACTTCGGCATCAGAAAAACCATCCAAAATTTGATAATTTATCAATCGATAAATCATACGTTTTGCTAATCCACGAATATTTGGTTTTAAAACAAATGTTGATTCATGTGGAAGATGATGAATTGAAAAAGATGAAATTGCAGTTGATCCCGATAAATTTGATGATAAATCCATTGCAGATATTCTTCTTCTTTTCAGCCAACAAACAATCAATCAACCTTCCAAAAAGTGTAAAGACAATGGAGAATGGCTTTTTAACGAAATGTTTGATAGCATTTTGTTGTTTTTTGAAGGGGAAATGGGAAAAATGCAAATGTGATGCAAATTTTTATCGATGCTAATTTTCATTTTTTTTCTTCTTTTATCAACCATCGCTTTTACCCCAAAGAAGCGAAGATGCCGGAGTATTTTGTAAAAAAAAGCGGAAAAACCTAAATAAGTTTGTTTTATCAATTTCATGAAAATTGTAAGCAAAAAATGTTAGTTGAAAGAAAACGCTTTGCCAAAGTATCGCTTTCTTTTTTGCACCTTTTTTTAAACGTTTACAATAAAATAATTTGCTGGCATCATCATAACTAGGAACGCGCGCAGCAATGTGCGACGCCAGTGTTCCCTTTCATTTTTTTTATCCAAAAGAAAATGCAAAGAGAGGTATACTGTATAAATTAAAAGTTTTTTTTAAATTTCGATTTTTATCCTAATATATGTAAAAAAATGCGCTGATTCCGAAAATCAAACTTTTAATTACTATTTATTTACAAAAAAATAAAAATTTTCAGAGAAAACCGTATTTTTTTACGTTTTTTTCATGAGGTTGTATTACACTCCACGAGGTTCCGGTCTAGAATCAGGTCTATCAGATTCAGAATTTTTTTCTGCATCGAATAGTATTTTTAAAAATTGAGCGAAAGTGAGCGGTCAAAAGTTTGCGTCTATGGCGCAGTGGAGAAAGCGCCGCGCATCAGTCCTTCGGTCACTGGTTCGACTCCAAAAATTGTAAACTTTTTTAAAAAAAAGAACTGTTTTTATTTTCGGATTCCCCACAGCCGAAAGCTTATGTGTACCAAAAATCAGCTCAATCGGAGATAAAAAATATTTTTGCGTTTCAGCTGGGAATCGAACCAGCACTATCGCCTTTGAAAAAAAATTTTTTTTGCTGCAAAAAAAGTGTTGTTTGCGAACGCGTCACGAAAATATTTATGAAGAAAAAGTGTTCCCCGGATAAAAAAAATTAATTTTTTTGTTTTTTTTATCCATTAATTAAACTTTAATATTAATATTTTTTTATTTTTTCTTTTTTTATTTCCAATGATTTTTTTACGGCGATTCTAATGCTACCAAACTTACAGCATTTTACGAACTTTGAAAAAACTGCGCGCGTTCCTAATCATAACTCGACAAAATTATTTTATCCATAAAAAATTTATGACGAAATTTTAAAATAATGTTTTTAATTTTACGATTTTATTCAACGTTTTGTTGATATCTCAAACTCCCCGCATAAATGAAATAAATAATTTTGCTTATAAATATAAAATAAGCTTTGTAAAATTTAGTTGAAATGAAAAATTAATGATTTTTAGCAAATATACTTTTTTGTTTCTATCACCATTGGAAAAAAAACTGAACCGACAAAAGCAAGTTTATTTAAAAAAAAGAATTTTTATAATTTTTTACTTTTCTTTTCTCTCCTTTTTTGCTAAATTCCTCCAAATTATTATATTTTACTTCATAAAATAAAAAAAACTTAATAAAAAAACGGCAAAGGTTATTTATTATTCTAGAATAAAGTAAGTTTTTCCAGTGCATTTGCAGTTTTTTGTTTTTGACCAAGAAAGTTCAAGAACGGTTTTGGAATAATTATTCTTTTTGATTTTATAAGTTGATCCACAAAATTTTGCAATCGATTTTGATATTCTATTGGAAGATTAGAAAAACATAAGGAAACTTCAATTGTTTCTTGATTCTAAAAATTTGTTTTCAGATGTAAAAATTTTTTCACATAAATTTACCACTAAAAAATCAAAAAACATTACGAAATCAAAGCTGCTGTGAAGTTGATATAATTTTAAGCATTTAATGTCTGCGGATTGAAGTGATTGAATTTATTTTAAAGTATTTGATTGATTATTTGATTTGTTTGAAAAACAGCTAAAACATTTTTGTTGAATGTTGAATGTTGGAAAAAATCTCATTTTTATCGGATTAAATATTTTTATTTAAAGCTTTGTGAATTAAAATCAACTTACTAAATGAAAATATCAAGTTTTGGAAGTACTTTAATAATTTTATCCAAAGTAATCTCATTTAATTCTTCATCTTCAATAAAAACCATTTTCATATCAATTTTTTTAAGTTTTTGAGATGAAACAAGAAATTTAAAGGTTTTAAAATCAAGTGTTTGATTTCTTAGTTCTAAAGTAATGATATCAATTTTACCAATTTTTGAAATAATTAATTCACAAAATATTCTTTTATGCGGAAGTTTTTCAATAGAAATTCCAATCCAAAGTTTTGTTTTAATCTTTTTAATATTCAAGATTTCTTCGTGATTTTGAATTGTAGCTTTCCATAATCCAACAGATCCATGCATGCATAATCTTTCAATTGGAACAAAAGGTAATCTTGAAAAGAAATATTTGCAAGTTTGTATAAGTTTAAAATGAACATTTAAACATTGATTTTGTAAAATATAATTTATTAAATTGAAATGAAATGGAAAATATTGGGGATATGGAGAATTAAAAGTGCATGTCATAGAATTAATTAAAGACAGCTCTTTTAATTTGAGGTTTTCCATTTTTTTAAACACTTTTTTCTAAAAATGGGAGCAGCAAAAAAAGCTATGTTACTTGGTTGTTTTTTCAATAAAAAACGACATTTTATTGATGGAAAAAAAACTGACATTGTTTCTTATCAAAAATTTTAGACGTTAATAACTTTATTGATTATAATCGATTGTTTTTAAAAATTTAAAAACTATTTTTTAAAAACTTGAGTGAAACTTGATTTGATTAATTTTTTTGTGGATTAAAGGGATTTTCAAAGTCTCTAAAAAAACGCACTACGACATGACGGTCGGTCATAAATGATGAGGAATGAACCTTCTTTTTTTTTGTCATTCATTCACAGCGGTTTGACGGATGAGTTTTTGCGCACTTTTCATTCCCCATCATTTATGATCGACTGTTAGCGTTTTTTTTCGGAGACTTTGACATAAAAAATGTTAGAGATATGTTTCAAAACGTTTTATTCAATCCACACATAAAATCCATGTCAAATATAAATAGAACTGAGTGAAATTTTTTTATAAACCATTTCTGTTA
This sequence comes from Panagrolaimus sp. PS1159, assembly GCA_963922195.1. Lineage (NCBI taxonomy): Eukaryota > Metazoa > Nematoda > Chromadorea > Rhabditida > Panagrolaimidae > Panagrolaimus > Panagrolaimus sp. PS1159. The sequence goes on from CAWUHW010000004.1 coordinate 2,518,651, forward strand.
AAACTGAATATCATACATGATTCGCCGATTACAAATTCAACGCAACATCGATTTCTATTTGAACAAACACCAAATCTTTCATGACTCATTATTTTTTCTATTTTTTTCCACGTTTCAGAAAAATTCAAACCATGTCCCCTGTTAAATTTCAAAATTAAATCTTTGTTAATCTATAAAAAAAATCCTAAAAGGTTATTTAAATGCATAAAAATATTTACTTTAAAAAGTTCTACAAGTTCATTTAAATCAATATTATCAGGATAGACTCCATGAGCATAAACAGCTATCCATCTGAGCAAAATATATCTTTTTGTGTTGATGAAATCTTTTATCCATGTTTTTGGAAGCATATTATAACTTATATCAATTGCAATGATATGAGGAAAATTTTGAATAAAATCATTAAAGCAAAGACCATCATCATATGTACAGTTTGTGAAGCTGACACAAATCGGGTCACTGTTAGTAAAAAAAAATTAAATCTGATTTAGTAATGGATATGTCTTGGACACGAAAATATGAAAAATTGGGATATAAATCTTTTTTGTAAGCTTCTAAAACCTTCCTTTCATTGATCACAGCACGTCCAATACCAATACAATTGAGACATGATGAATCAGAAGCATATTTAAATGAACGCAACTTAAATTCAATTGGTAAAAATTTGCTTAAATATTTGCAGCAAAACGATAATTTAATTTTATCAAGTGGATTACAAAGTTCTAAAAATCTTTTAAAAATCTGATAATCCAAACTTAGTAACTTTATTTGTTCACTAATATGATTTGAGAAAAATGGATGTTTTGGGTCTAAAAGGGGGTTTTGTGTTTCAAAAATAATGAAATATAATTAACATACCTACTTTTGGACAAAGTGATTTATGATGTTCTTTAAGGCATATATCACATAATAAACGACAGTCACAAAATGCAATAGATATATAATGATATGGATATACAAGAAGTTTTCTGCATAAACATGGTGTAAAAGACCAATTTAATTTCGAATATCGGCTTTGAAGGGTTGGATAAATATTACAGTTTTCTGATAAATGTTTTAAACTTTTACAGAAAAAGCAGCGCATTTTATTTTAAAAATATAAGGCCTTAATATTTTTTGGTTAAGGGATTCATGCGGTTACTAGACCCTCTGTTATAAACAATGGTACTTGGAACCACTTGTCTAGTAATCATTTATGCCTTATTACAAACCAATATATTTGTAACAAAACAAAACAATGCATTTGTATTTTCTTTAACTGAATGCTCATTTTCTCATGCTCCTAAGTCTGTGCAAAAAAAAAATTGATTGAACTTTTTATTCTTCGTTGGTTTCACAAGCATTTTTAACTGCTTTGTGTTTTCTTGGCAATTTGATATGTAAAAAAGAAATAATAATCTTTTCAAATGTGTTTCTATTTCTTAAAATATTGTTGACTCTAAGGGTTAAAATTTAAAATCAAAATTAATGATTTCATATTTCATATTATTTTTAAAACATTGAAAAATAAAACCAAAAAAAAGTATATATCATTGTTATTCTTAAAATAAAATATTTATTTTATTTATGCTTTGCAAAATAAAATAATTTTCTTTGATGATCATAAAGTTATATCCGTCTTTTTCCTAAATAAACAGGAGGAATAATAATTCATTGATGTAAAGATTGGGATAAAATTTTACTCCAAAGTTCGACAGTACTTTATTAAACCCCGCCTCTAACTTTTTTTAAACGATCTAGATCATTTCAAAAGGATTTCTGAAATCTAAATCCATCTATTAGTATCCAAGTCCACACGTTAGTAAACGAGTGTTTTTAATATACAAATTTTCAAAACCATATCTATTGTTAAAAGTAAAAAAATTTGAGAAACACATATCAAAAAGTATGCGCATCTCCGCATGAAATCCAAATTGCCCCAGTCGCCCTGGGCCCAAACATGCATTTTTTTGCTTGTTAAAAATTTTATTTCGATAATAAGTTTTCCTTTTTTTATAATCAATTTCTATTTTATTTTTTCACTGCAAAAAACAGAAATTATATTTATACACATAGACTTTCAATATAATTACAAAACAAAGGATTTACAATTAAAAAAGTACTGATACCAAATCCAATTTTGCAGCCTTTCTACTTTTGATGTATTGCCTAAAAATATTAAATTTTATTAAAACTAATATGAAATATATTTTTAAGCAAAAGCTTACAATGATTTTTCATCAATGCAATAATAACCTTTTGCTCTTTCAAAGCCGTTAAAATCAGTGGCTAATACAATTGAATATGCACCCATATATGGATAGTAAAGCCATTCTCCAACTTCCATATGAGGCAAATTTGTTTGTTCTTCAATTAAATCGGAATCACTACACGTTGGACCCCATACAGCGGAAATGTATTGTGTTTGATTTTTTTTTGGGAATAAAGGAAAGGATGAAATAGTGGGACAAAAATCAGCGACTTTGCATGCAAATGTACCATAAACTCCATCATTTAAGTAATATGAATATGCCGTAATGTTGGAATCTGTTGCTGTAAGGTAAATGTTATACACGGTGATCAAAGTATTTTTGAACAGGAAAAATGGCTGGCAGATGAACATGGTTGGCTCAAACAAGTTTTTCTGGCTGCCATTTTAACAGTATTTAAGCTAGATGGTTAAGTTTTCCACCATACGTTGCAAAAAACTCTAGATTTTTACAATATATATCATCCGATAGTGGTCTCTTATTTGAAATTTGAATTTGGCTCCGTTTGGCGAAGTGTCCCTGAATGCCAAAATTTTAGGTAAAAAAATTATTCTATTCGTTCATGAGTGTTCCTTGTTTAAATGAGCTCTTTAGCGCCAACCATGTTCATTTGCCAAATACTTTGATCACCATGTATATCAATTTCATGGATGTTTTTTTTTCAATTAGCCACTTACGTTTTTTTGTAATCCTTTCAGCTTTAATTTCAACACTTGAAACAATGTTTGCAGTTACCGAAACTGGAGCAGTTGCAAAATATCGACCTGGTTCAGCAATTATTTCATAATTACCAGATTCTGGGAAATATTTATCCAATGCAGTATTAACAACTTTTGCAATCTAAAATAATTCATTTCATTTTTCGTTTCTGTCAGTTAACATATTTGTCTAACTTTTTGAAGACTTATTTCTTCATCTGTGTCATTACCAGGATATCCTCCACCAATATCAAGCAAAGTCATATTATGTCCAAGTTCAAATCCTTTATCAAAGAGATCACGAGCATATTTAATTCCTATTCCGTATGTTTCTTCCTTTGTGGCTCCACTACCAATATGAAATGAAATTCCAATAACTTTAAGTCCAAGCTCTGCAGCTTTTTCAAGTAATTTTGGAGCATCTGTTACAGGATTTGATCCAAATTTGGAGCCTAATTTATGTGAAGCTGTTGGATCACTGACATTAATCCGAAGGACCATTCTGAAAATGTATAGATAAAATTGAGAGATTTGTGGGGATGATGGGGTCACTCAGGTCTAATTATAGACATTTCACATAGGTCTTTTGATTTATCAGGTCATTCAGAAAGTTTTGTCATTTTTTGAATTTTTTTTGCACTTGGCAAAGTGTTCTAGCCAAGGAAAAAAGTGACAAAACTTTCTGAACGACTTGATAACAAGTTGACACAAGTTTCAGAATTATATTGATTAATTTAAAGATGCCGAAACTCTATTTTGCGAACACTATTCTGCGTAGAATTGCCGTTTAATTACCTTGGATTTGAATGAAATTTCTTAACTTTATAAAGCTCCTCTTCATTGTCAAATGTCATTTTATTGATGCCCATTTTATCAGCATGTAAAATAAACTTTTCAGGTTTGATTGTATGAGCAAAAATAATATTTTCAGGCGTTGTTAATTTATTATTTCCCAAAATCATATTGATTTCATTTTTAGATGCACAATCAAAACCACTTCCCAAAGCAGCTAACGTTGAGAGAATAACTGGTTCATTATTAGTTTTTACAGAATAGAAAGGCTTAACACGTGGCATTTCACGTTGCCATTCTTGAAATTTGGAAACCAAAGTTCCAAGATTTACGGTATAAAATGGTGAATCGTCATTTTTTCTACTTTTATCATTGCCAATAATTTGGGAGAAAACTGTACTGTTTATTGATGACTTGAATACAAATACTTTAGAGTTTCCAATTCTTTCATAATATGCAGCTTTCGGTAAATCTTGCTTTTTTCTGCCTAAAAAGGCTTTAAAATATTTTTAGAAGCATCTCTCTCACGTCAAATGAAGGAGATGGGTCTTAACATACTTGAAGGAGCTCCAAAACTACTTTGAACAAAAACAACAAAGAAAACAAAAAATGATTTTAATAAAACCATTTTTTTCCAACAAAACTTAATCTAAAAATCAAATTCACACTTGAATCTCAACATGACCCCGGTAGCAGACAGCAGTTTATATACCATCTTTATGCACCAAAAATCAACAATTTTAAAAACAAGTGTGTATATTTAGTTAATAATATACCGCTATAAAAACAGGATTTGCATAAAAAGCAGACAGGATCAAATTTTAATACATTTTTAAAATCAATTGTACGCCATGTCTAAATTTTTGAACAAAATAGAAAGTCACTTTCGTCAAAAAAACAACAGAATGACATAACTATACAGAAAAAGTTGTAATCCAAAAACATGTATAAAATGTCCGTTCCACTTTTTTTTGTTTTGTGAAACGCATTTTTGTATAATATAGCTGTCTTTTTACAAAGAAAATGTTTAATTACAAAAAATTTCATATTGACACTCTTTTTTGCAAGCCAAAGCAATAAAAATAACGGAGGAATGTCATTGCTGTTTGTTTGGCTATTGATAGAACTACTGATGATCAGAAACCAAAAGATATAAAGCTACATCAAATAATCAAACAACTGTTTTTTCCTCCAACACATGCTCTGCCGAAAAAAAAATTAATTTTAATCTTGCAACAGCTGATCCTTTTTTTTCATAATGTAAAAGATTTTGAATGTGTTAAAAATCAAAAAAAACTGTTTATTAGAATGAATAAAAAAATTTCTAAAATTCTTTATATTTGTTTACATTTTTTTGCTTTGTATTCCATTTCTCAAGCATGTTCGTGTATGCCGGATGATGAGGATAGAGATATTCGAATATATTGTTCAGTTGATTGGAGTAAGTTTAACAGGTTTTAATAACTGAACAAATACCTAAGGTTACAAACAGTTTTTGACACACTTTTTTTTGAAAATACGTAAAACTAACTTTCTATAAATATCGAAATTTTTTAATTTTATCCCCGATTTAACTATATTTAGAGAACAACTTTTTTCGATAAATCTATTCCAAGATTTTTCAGTTGCAGAAGTAAAAATTATCCAAGTTCTACCTATTGATATGTTATATGAACACGAAATTAATTATACCAAAGTTTACAAAGTAAGTGTTTTTCTTTGGAAGGCAATAATTATTCAATTCTTTTTTACAGATGCCCTCACAATTTAATGAAACTTTTCCAACAACAATTTATTCCCATCAACAAAGTTCTGCATGCGGTTTAAAAATTCCAGAAAATACGGAAGATATGTTAGTTGGTTTTATTAATGATAATACAGGCTTTTCTGGACCACCCGGAACGATAAGTATTGATGCGTGCACATATTTTTATCAAGAATTTAAACAAAAACTTAAAAATGGTCTTTTTGTTAATTGTACAAATTATGAGAAAGAACAATAAATTATAATTGACAAAATTATTCGTTTCGGGACATAAATTATTTGGTGTTGACATTTTGACAATACTATTAGAGATTTGAAGAATTGAAAGTTGAAAAGTTTTTTTAGAATATTACTGTAAAATTTGAAAGAGTGAATGTTGGAAGCCCATACTTATGTTACAATAGGGGAGGAATTACTCTCAACAAAACAATGGTTTCATCTTTCAACAATGTGGAAAAAAGTTTTTTCTCTGTCAAACTTTTAAAAAAAAACATTGGCTTGTGGTTTGATTTGTTGTTTTTTTTCTAAAAATAAATATTTGCATAAAATTCATTTTTTTCCATTTTTTAATTATGATTTTTTGTTTTTCAAATATGGCATCTGCAGATGCATCTGTAACAATTTCATCAACAAAATATCAGCGTGGTAGCCATGTTGATTTTATATGTGGTTGGTCGGCAGGCTGTATTGTAACAGTTATATTATATCCATTAAATAAAGTAATTTTTCGCCAACAGCTTCATGCTATTCCTTCCAGTGAAGCTGCAATACAGGTATGGCTTTATTTTTTGCTATGATTTCTGTTATATATATATATATGTTATATTTCAGTTCAGTGTCTCCAAAGTCCTACTTTTTTTTGGGACGCGTCCGTCCCGTCCCTATTTTTAGCACTACCCGTCCGTCCGTCCCGTTCCTAAATTTAAAAAGATACGTCCCTGTCCGTCCCGTTCTTAACGTCAGGGACGGGTATCCCGTCCCGTCCGTCCCCGTTATTTGAAAATAAGTCAAACAATAACAAAAAATTTTTCTGAAATTGTTAATATATATGTATAAGTCGAAAATATTTTACAGGGATTTACCGAAAATATCATTTTTAAATGCAGCTAACATGTTACTTGCATTATCAGTAACATAATATGTCGATATTATCGAGAAACATTTTTATCAGATAAGCCATAACGATTAAGCAAAATATCTGAATACTTTTTAATAACACCTGCATCATGCTTGGGCGGAAGAGGTGCAACACCAAGAAAAACTTTAACACTTTTGTAACTTTTATCCAAAAAATGCGCAGTTGCACCAAGGTAACCCTTTTTAAGTGCAGGATCACTCCATAAATCCAATTCTACCGTAATAAGTGATGATTTTTCGTTCAAAATTAAAGATAATTTTTGTATAGTTTCTTTATAAAATGAAGACAATATTGATTGCAGACCTCCAGTTGAGGTCTGCAATCAATTTAGCACACCAGAATTGTTAATTCCTTATCCGCAGCACATACTATTTTAACGTTAAAATTTCAATCATAATCTAATTTTGCAGAAGAAAAAATTTAAAGAAAAACGGGACGGGACGTTCAAAACCTGAAAAAGAACGCGTCCGTCCCGTCCCTATTTTTAGCACTACCCGTCCGTCCGTCCCGTCCCTAAATTTAAAAAAACACGTCCCCGTCCGTCTCGGGACGGGGACGGGACGGAAAAACGGACGTCTCGGGACGGGACGGTGGAGACCCTGTTTCAGTTAAAAAGTGAAGGAATAAGATATTTATATCGTGGACTTTTACCTCCATTAATGAAACGAACATCTTCAACTGCGATTATGTTTGGAATGTATGAAAAATATCAAAATATTCTTGCATGTAAATATGAATCAGATAGAAGAAAAAAGTCTTTTACATTATGTCATGCTCAAGCTGCAGCAATGGGTATGATTTTTTGTATAATATACGTTAAGCTGGTTGTATCGTAGAGATCTGTATAAGGAAATTGAATATATTTCATTTTATGGTTATCTTTTTTAGCTGGTGCGACAGAATCTTTATTAACACCATTTGAAAGAGTTCAAACACTTTTACAATCAAATGCATATCATGGAAAATTTCGTAATACAATTGAAGCTGTAAAAACTGTGTCAAATCATGGATTCCTTGAATTTTATCGAGGCTTTCACGTTATTCTTTTTCGAAATGCCTTTTCAAATATTCTCTTTTTCTCTCTCCGTGATCCATTCAAATATGCAATATTAGATAAATTTCCAACAAAATGTGAAAGAACATCATATAATCTCTTTTCGGATTTTGTTTCTGGTAAATTTTTATAAACGATAAACTTTGAAATCTAACATACATATTTTAGGTTCTGTTCTTGGTGCATCTCTTTCGACATTATTTTTTCCTGTAAATGTTGTTAAAACAAAAATTCAAGCAGATATGGGCAAAAAATATGATCATTTTTTTAAAGTATTAAAGGATGTTTGGATTGAAAGAGATTATTCATTAAAGGAAGTATATCGTGGTGCTCAATTAAATTTTATTAGAAGTTTATTAGCCTGGGGAATTACAAATGCAACATTTGAATATATGCGAAAATGGTTTACTTGAATTTAGCTTATTGTTAAAATTTATATATATTTTTGTTTTGATTCAACGTTCAACAATTTATTTGTATGAAGTATTTTAGTATGAATAAAGGTTTTACAAAAAAAAAACAAATTTCTGCGTTTTAACAGATTTATTAATCAACGATTTGAAATCAGTGCACTGATTACTTTTCTCTGTTGTTATTAATGTAGGTTCAGAAAAATTAAAACAAGAAGAATATTTATGTTATAATTATTCTTTTTTTATGAAATAATTAAGTGTTGAAGAATATTAGCTATAAAACAAAAACGCTAAAAATATTTTTTTGTCGTCATAAAAGCTAATGACCTTGACCAAAAGTTAATCTCTCTCATTAACAAATTATATCCTCCTCGAATAACAAAAAAATGGACAAAACAATAGACAGCAGCAGAATTATAAACTATTTTCGCATGAATTGATATTATTTTGAGAAGGACCCTTTAAATGAAATAGAAAGGACTCCTTTCAAAGGAGAGAAAAAGGAAAAGGAAGTAACTTGTTTTTTGGAAGGAAGGGATTGCGTAAAAATAAAAAAAAGTTTATTATTATTATTTGGCCGACCCTTCCTTCCAATCATTTTATTTTTTGAACTAATATAAAAAAATTTCATTGCAATCCTGTTTTTTTTAAACTAAAAAAAATTAATTTGTTATTTTTTTATTTCTGTCTTGATTGAATGAACGCCTTTCCTTCCTTTTTTCATTAATCAGTCATTGGTGATTAAAAATCGTCTTTTAATTTGGTCTTTTTATATTTTATTTGTACAAAAAATTGTGTGTGATTTTTTATTTATAATTAAAAATGGTTAATTTTGCTTATTATTCTGTTATTTTGGTTATTACTTTTGGAAGTTTATTTGCAATTGGAAATGCTGAAATTAATGATAGCTGTAAAGATAAAGTTCATAATCTTGTTGAATCACATTCACCAAAAGATAGTTAGGTTTTAAGAGATACCATTCAATGTGTTTATCAATATTAAGCTTCAATAATATCAGTGTTGCCGAGGGTGCCGGCATTCCCACGGTCCTCATTTTTTTTACTATTCAATTTTTTTTATTTCTGCTTAATAAGTTATTTAGCCAAGTTAATGCCTCACATTTTATGATAATAGTTATTGCATTATCAGTAATACTGACCTCAGAATTTAAAGAAAGAACAATCTAAAAATCCGTTAATTGCGCCGGTGCCAAAAAGCGCTTTTTCCATCTAGATTTCTTTAAATTCTGAGGTCAGTATTACTGATAATGAAATGATTATTATCATAAAATGTGAGGCATTAACTTGGCTAAATAACGTATTAAGCAGAAACAAAAAAAAATTGTATAGTAAAAAAATGAGGACCGTGGGAATGCCGGCACAATCGGCAACACTGAATAATATTCAAAAATTTTCTCCACCTGAATATGTGCTAATTTTTACAATTATATTTTTAGTACCATATCCAGCAAAAATTTACAATTTTACCGGAACTGTTTATGATACAGAATTAAATCCAACATGTTCAAATAAACAACCGACAATATTAATGCCTGGTTGGGTTAAACTTCTTGGTGGTAAGTTTTCCCATTTATTTTTTTTGTAACAATATTGTTTTTCAACCATTTTGCGACAAAATTTTTAATTAAAAAAGGCCAAAGTTTTTAAAAATTCGTCGAATAAGAACGTTCCAAAATTGTCTTTCAATATTTTCCTTTTTTAACCTTTCCAAAAAAATGTGTAAAAAATTAAAAATTTTTTTTTCTTGCACCATTAAATTGATCGAGCAATTAATTAAAAACAAAAAATTAATGAAAGTATTTTTTTTTGTTTTTTGATTATAAAAATTGATGTTTACTGATCAATAATATTTGTACTGTTAAGGTGAATTACATGTTGAAAGAGATTTTGATATTGTTAAAGATGGAATGTTAAGAATGACCGTATATGGATCAAATTTTGATGATGCTTTATGCTTAAATGGAACTTCTCAGTATCTTGCACTTCCAAATAGTTTTTGGTAAGTTTTTTTATAGTAATTAATGATCAAGGAATGATCAGTAAAAACAAGAATCTTTTTTGTGAACAAACATCTTTAAAGTTTATGTGATTAAAAAACGATCTTCTAAATCCAGACATTTTGTGAGAGCAAATAAACAAAGATTTGAAACATTATCTAAAAATAATTTACTAGTTTAATATCTGTATTCAAAAAATGTTGGTCTTGAACTGGGTTGTCAAATTCCAGGGAAATCAGAAAAATCGGGAAATTTTCCGTTAATTTCTGGGAAACCAAATTTTTCACATTTAATATTTCACACCCGAAAAAGTTAAAAATGTGATTGAAGAGTAATTACCATTTTTTAAATCCATATTAATTTGTTCTGATTGTTTTAAAATATATAAATATCTATTTTCATTAAAAAAGATTACAATTTTAAAAAATTTTGGTATTAATATACCCAAAATTCCGGGAAATCATATTCATTTCCCGCAAATTTCCCGGGAATTTCTTTTTGACAACCCTGGTCTTGAACAAAGAAGTTTAATGCCAACAATTTTTTAGTTTTTTAAAAAGATGCAGAAATGAAAATTTTTTTGCCTGATTATGTTTTGAACTTTGGCAAAAACAATTAGAGCATTTTTTTAATCACACTTTTTATCAAGGTTGTCACTTTCTAAATTTGTAACGTTCACTTTCACTTTATATCATCGTTTTCCCCAAAAAATTAGGCGTATACATAGGAACCTTGATCCCTAACTTCCCCCTTTTGAACCCCTTTAAATGTGATATATTTTTTAGCAATTTAAAAGTTTGTGATTTTATTGGTGTTGATAAATGCAAAATTCTTCAACAAAAAGGTGTTCATACATTTGACGAATTAAAAGAAAAGCTTGGATTTAATACGACACTTTCAATTCCAGAACCTCCATCACTTCTTGGTATCAGTTTATTGGATCTTTTTTCGGTAAGCCGCAAAAAAACTGAAAAAGATTAATTAAAAAGATTTTATTTTTTAGGGTGATTTCAAATTTATTTTTGCATTAGAAACTGAAGGTCAAACAATCCTTGAATTAACAATTCCAACAAATCATGAATTTTTACAAATTGGTGTTGAAGATGATGAATAAATAAATATTTTTTGCCTTTTTTGTATTTTTGTGTGTTTTTAAAAAATTGAAAAAATTTTTGGTTGATATCTTACAAAAACGGTTAAAATCCATAAAAATGAATGATTCAAAAATGTTGCAAAGTTTGACAATTTTTTGCACTTTTATTCAAAACTATAAATCTTTTTTGCCATAAAAAAGTTGCATATTTTCAAGCTTCTTTTAAGTAAAATGCCAAAAAATGTCACTTGAAAAATTCAAAACAGAAAAAAAGAAGCAAAAAGCAAACTCTCATGGGAAAACGCAAAGTTGAAGGTTTCGTTGACACACACAAAAAACTATTACTCTTCTTTTTTTCTGTTGTTTTTAGCAATTTGAAAGGATTTTTGTTTTATGGATTTTAGCAGGAAGGCTACAAAAAATTGTAAACGTAAATTTTATGCCTTTAATATTATAGCTGCTTTTGCTAAATTGTATTTAAATTAAATTATATTTAAGACAGAAATACTTTTTTTTGTGGCCAATTTTTTAAAACGTTTTTTTGAACTATGATAAGAAGAAATTTCGAAAGTAAGATTGTAATAAATTTTGTTCATTGAATGCGACTCTTACAATTTTATTTGAGGTTTAAAAACGTTGTTTTCTAATTGTTGCAAATTTTGATAACTTGAGTTTTAAACTCTCTTTCTATTTACTAGCTTACCTCCGAAGTTTAATATTCATTAGTGTTCTTTTTAAAAGCCATATGCTGGTAAAAAAATGCACACATGAGTTATTTTACTCTTTTTTTCCACCATTCTTTTTCTCATTTTGTATTTTTTGTTTTAAGCTTTCAAATGGATTGTTTTTTCTTTTTCTTCCAAAGTTTCCAAAGAAGTTTTTCTCATAAGTTGTTTGCCGCTGCTAATTTTCTTTATTGTTTACATTTGACTTTTCTAAAGATATTTTTCTGTATTCCATTTTCCGTCTTTGGTTTATGTTTCAAAATTGTTATGTTTTATTTCTCGATATAACATTTATGTTTTTCGCTTTACTTTTGTCAAATTCCTTTTAAGAATATTAAAATATCCAAATTTATCTGCTTTTTAATAAACTGTTTTTGGCACAAATAACGTAGTTTTTTTTATCTTATTTAATTTTTTCCCCATTTTATAATTTTCAACATTTTTGCCAAAAATTTGTTATTGTCTGTTTTGTGCGTGCATATTTTCTAATTATATCTTTATTTAACACTTTTAACAAAAAAGTTACCATTTTTAAATTTCGAAATTCAAATAACTTTTATTATACTCGGGTTAAAGGTTTTCTTTTCTCTCAAAAAATGAAAAACAACAAATAAACATAAAACTATGAAAAAAGGGGTTAGAGTTTTTTGAGTTTTTAAAACCACTTTTTTTCTCTAATTAATAATTAATTTTTGTTAGTTTTTATAAAGTAAACTTTAACATGTTTACAAATTTTAAAAAAAACTTTTTAAATAAAATAAACCAGCTCCGTTTTAATTGTGACAAATAATATAAGTATTAAATTTTTAAAAGACATTTTAAAAAGTTTGAATAATTACTTTTTGGGGTGGCAATAAAATAGTTACTATCTTCGTAGTGGAAAAAAATTGAAAGCAATTTCTTGGCACGAAGAAGACAGTAAATTTTGATATATTTTTTTCAAGTTTAAAGTGGTTTAACATAATTTGAAGGGAATAATCCAAATTGACCATTTGGAGCTCGACCTTTCCACCAACCATCATGAACTTTTTCAATCTCTGTAATTATGTCATCAGGATCGAATGAAATTTCATTGCCTTCATTTGCTTGATAATCCCATAATGCAATTACTCGATTTGTTGGTGGTGGAGGAGATGTTGGAAGTGGTGGGGGTGGCATATCCTGAAAATTTAGGGTATGAGATACTGTATATTTGTTTGTGCAAGATAAGATGCTTACATTTCCATTTCCATTTGTATGGGGTTGAGAAGAAGGAGGTAGAGATGAAATTGAAGATTTTGGAGATGATGAAGCTGGTGATGTTGGAGAAACTAAAGTTCCATCAGCAAATTGTTTACGCTAAAAAAATGTATTTTTAGTTTATCTGTATTTGGAAATTTGATAATTTTTTTAATACAATAAATAAATAAGCTTTTTCTTTAAATGGAACGGGATTAAGAAATTGAGAAGCATTTTGTAGCAGAATATTTTAAATTTTATTTAAATATTACGAACAAAAAATTTTTCGGTTTTTTCTACGAATCCTTTCAAAAGCTTTAGTTTTCGTATTTTTCTTCAACTCTCCTAATTTTCTTGTTATTACTGTGCTTAATTTTCTATTTAAAAAACCTTAAAAATTTTTAACCCCTGCAATCGAAAACGGAAAGAACGAAATTTTCAGTTTTAAAGTTTTGAGTCTTGGTTATTAGAACATCGATTTGAATTTTAACAAAACTTTAATTCCACAAAGCCCTCAATTATTTTAAAATCACTTACAATTTCCGCTGCACTTTTGGATGGAGTTGAATCAATGTGTTCATTTGATCCACTCACAGATGTGCCACTGCTGGAAGTTCCATTTTCTTTGCCACCAATTTTTCCAAGTGGTTTTGTAACAGCAACTTCGAATTTAAAATTTTTTGGTTTTACAACCGGTCTTGTATCTGCTAATTCTTGTGCCCTTTGTTCAAACATTTGTGTCCTTCCACTAATGAGAGCAGATTTTTTTTGCTGTTGAGAAGATGGGGGTTTGGCAGAAGTTGGGGTGGATGGGGGAGATTTTACTGCATTTAAATGAGTTTCATGTAACTTTGATTCAAGCTGTTTTCGTTCCATTTGAAATAATTTTGATTTTTCTTCATTCTTTTTTACTTCATCTCGGCGGCGTTGTTCTTCTTCAGCTTGTTGCTAAAAATTAGAGGGGGATAGAATTTTAATTAATTTTAGTTAAATAGGGTAGTACTAAAACGTGGTATTTTCCATGCTAACAACATCCAGATTTTTTTTTGTAAATTCGCATGTTGCTTGCAATTGAGTTATTTTTCATTATTAAACTCACCTCTTTCCAAAACTTTTCACGTTCTTGTAAATCGATATCCGCATGTGGCTTTACAGGAGTATACGAAGAACTTAAAGGTGCAGGAATTTCAAACATTGTTGAACCAGAATCTTTTGAATCGTGTGATGCGGATAGTTTACTGACTTCAGCTTTTATTGAATCTAAATCAATATCTTCCTCTGATCTTGCGTATACGGTTATATTAACTTTTTTAACAAATGCTTTAATATCGTTAACGTTTGAAACAGTTGCAGATAATTTCGTTACAGGAACACTTGCACCTTGCTAAAAATTAATATGAGAATTAACAAAAATCTTTGTCAGATATTAAAAGTTCGAAGAACGCAAATTATATTTATAAAGTCTTAATTTCCGAAAATATCTTGGTAGGACCGCAAACTTTAAGGCTTTAACAAAAAACAATAAAAATAAAAAAATGAAAATGAAAAAGATACCCAATGAATGAGTAATACTTTATATTGTGATAGGCCTGGGCATTTAATTGCAGCAAATCCGTATTGAACTTTTGATGAGTCAAGTGATTCAAGGAGTTCAGGAAGTCCACCCTCTAAAAAATAAAAAAAGAGAGATAAAGAAATTAATGATTTTAAAATAATGAATGAAAGCCGCTTTCAAATGAGTCATGTTTTTTTAAGAAACAAAAATTATTTTTTTAAAAACAAAAGAAAAAAGTTTCAAAAGAAAAAATTTTTTTGACAATTGACTCTATTCTTTTCAATCCATCCACCTTTATCCTCTCTTTCTTTTTTTAATTTTAATAAAAAGCAGAAAAACAAGGATCAAAAAAATTGAGAGCTTTTCCAGAAAAATGGAACGGAAAAGAATGAAAGAAAAGAGAGCGGGTCCAGTCAAAGAGCAAAACCAGCTTTTTCCTCTTAGCTCGGATAACTTTAAGCTGGGTGGATGGATTTTGCGGTAGCAACTTCAGTGAATGGGATTAAGCAACAAAAAAAAAATAAAATCTCCACCTCCTGTGTCACCAACTTTAACAATTGTTGAATTTCCACCATCATATTCAAAAATTGCCCTGAAAAATTTAAAAATGTAATTGATTATGTCATACGGGGATATGGGACAAATGTATCCCTTAAAAGAGAAAGATCAAAGAAGGCATATGTCAAAAACAAAAAAAAAGAACAACTGACCATTCTTTTCCGGTTGAAGTATTACTAACTTTTAAAAATGCTTCCTGCAGCGACGATTGATTGGTTGTTAAATTACACGGCATTTTTTAATAAAGGGAAATCACTGTAATCAATTAATAGTTCATACAATACTCCTTTAATAAAATTAAAATGATATCTAAAACATGGATATATAAAATCTGGATATCAGGCGGATATATAAAATCATCAAAAAAAAGCCGTTATTTTTTTTTTCAAAAACAAATTAAAAACAGCCGCGTTTTAAATGAATTTTTTTTTTTAAAAATGATATAATAAATATGTCCAGTTAAAACAGCTGGCGGCAGTGGTAGGAGCGGTCAGCCCAAATGTCTTGAGGCAACTCATTTCTGTGTTCCTCCCTCAAGGAATAAAAAAATATATTTTACGGCTGTTCACTTTTGGCATTTTTTTATAACAAAAAAAGAAGTTTTTAAAAAATTTAAAAAAAAATATGGCTTGCATTTTACAACCTTTTCTTCGATAAAATCAAAAAAAAATAGAGGAAAAAAAGAGGCAAACAAAAAAAATGAATCATTGCTAAAATCAAAGAAAGAAAAACGCCATCAAATATTTTTCTCTAAAAATGTGTCTCGCTTTATTTTAAGCAAAAAAATTATCATTGGAAAACAATAAAGAGACACAAATTTTAAGAAGCAAAAAAGGCGAAAGCTGATTATAGACTTTTTTAGTGATAATTGTAGAGACGAAAAGAAAAAAAAAGGTGAAGTAAAAGTTATACATTCATTCCAAGAACTAAAAAGTGATGCTATTTTTCGATATTGGAAAAAAGGTGCAGCAATGTTTGACCAAAATAAATAAATTTAGGAGAAAAAATTTATAAAAATATTCGTGAGAAGAACATGCTCAAGTATTTCTATATCATTTTAAGAGTGATCAAAAATTTAATAGCTAGTATGTGAAATAAAAAATGTTCAAGTTTGTTTTCATTATTTGTAAAACTTGTTTTTAAGAATATGTAAGTACGTAAAAAATTATCCAAAATTGAACATATTTAATTACTTTTTGGCTGCAGTATTTATGCTAATAAAACAGAAGCTATATTTTACAAAATATAAACTTTGAAAAATTCCTTTCCTCCCTAGAACCCTTCCCCGATCCTCGTGATTTTTAACAATCATCAATCTTGACGTCATTGAAAACCGAGAAGAGAAGAACAAGAAGAAGCCGCTTCAAACACAAAAATAATCACACACAAAAACATATTGAAAAGAAAAAACTGTATTGATTAAAGTAAAAAAAAGAAGAATAAGTATTGTAAGAAAAGCTGAGAACAACAATAAAGAAACTAAAACAAGCAAATTTAAGAAAAAAAAGTATTAAGGAGAGGTGAAAGGTGACAGCTAAGAAAGAAAGAAAGAAAAGAGATAGCAACAAAAAAAGAGTCTTTTGCAGCCTCAAAAAAGCCTCGAAAATGAAGAAGAAGCTTTCACCTTTTTTTCTTTCTTTCTCTTCTTCTTTTTTTGCGTTTAACTTTTTGGACACATTTTTCTCTTTCTTTTTCTTTTCGCTGTTCCTTTTTTTTCGTTGATGTTTTCATCGATGAAATAGTCGTCAAAAAAGAATTTTTTTTTGTATCGGGTCTGCATTTTTTTTTCTTTTCTTTGAGGTTGTAGTTTATGAAAAAAGAAACGATTTTGTGGCTGCAATTTTTTTCTTTTTCGATGATTTTTTTGTATTTGAGTGAATTGCTTTATTTTTAGCTAAAAATTGAATTACATAAAATAACAAAAGTAACCAAAAAATATAAAAAAACACAGTTTCTAAGGGTCCAAAAACACAATTCCGAATGAAGATGAAGAATTACAGTATGTTTTTATCAAATAATTTTATTTAAGATTACTGTAGTTTTTTTCTTTAAGTACAAATAAATATCTGTCATTTTTACATTTTTCGAAAACAATGTTTTTTTCTATTTTTTTTTCAAAAAAGTTAAAAGATAAATAATCACTCATTTAAATAAAATAAAAATCCCGGGTATTAATATTTTACATAAAATCCTAATCACTTCATTACGAATGAAAATTACAAATTTACAAAAAACTAAACTTTTGAAAAACCAAATAATCTATTAGAAGTAATTTGTGTGTCGCAAGTTTGACATAAAAAATACAATACAAAAATGTAAAAAGACGAAAAATTAAGCATATCATTTTTTATCTTTACCCAGCAACCCTCCAATTTTCGCAAAGAAAAAGCCGCTTATAAATAAAAATGCAAACATGTCATTTTTAATTTTTTTTTGCTTTTTTAGTCATGGCTTTTATTAGCAAAAACAGAAATGTGTCATTTAATCTTTTGAGATTTCCTAGATGGACACTTTTCAATTATTGTTACCGTAATTTGACGGAGAAAAATATAAATTTAAAGAAAAAATAACGCCGATAAAACATTTATCTTTAGCATTTTTAAAAACCATTTCAACTTATTTTTCTCTCGAAAAAAAAAACAATACCAGTTCAAACAAAAATGAGTCTTTGTTGCTTTATTTTTCGTTCTTGTCTTTTTTTCTTCCATTTTCATTATCCATTTTCAACAACTAAAATAAACGTGAAAGAGAAAAAAATGACCAAAAAATATAAGTTTTCTTTTGCAATTTTAAAAAATTTTATCCTTTTTTAAAAGTGTCCATTTCTTTGTAACATATTTGCAAAAAAATTGTTACTTTTTTACAGTTTTTTTCGAAATTTTTTTATAATTTATTTTTGTTTTTTTATTTAAAATAAATTTTAAAATGTTTTCGATATTTATGCAAATTTGTAATAGAAATTATATTAATTACTAACAAATTAATTTGCAAATTTTCAATTTTAAACCTTTTAATATGATTTGAAAAGTAATTTTAAAATATTTTTTACAAAAAAAAACACTATTAAAAAGACAATTCGCTTTTGGATACTGTACCTTTTTATAATCATTATTTTAAAATAATAATTACTTATTATTACTACTTTGTTTAAATATCATAATTTTAACAATGAATTGAACAATTTTTTTCAATTCATCTATTTTTAATTGGTGATTCATGAAACTGCTGCTTTTATTTGATCGATTAAAAAACAGCATTGATCACTCTTCTTTTTTTGGTGTCCTTATTTTTCACTGGAAAAAAGCACCAATCTTCCTTTTGCAAAACTTTTTGTGTTATTCTCTTTTTTTTCAAAAATAGCCGACTGAAAAAAAAAGAAAATACGCGAAAAAACTTTTTTCAATCAATCAAATCAAATTATTATTCGGGTCGATTTTTTTTTCAATAATAACAATTTTAATGTTTTTCCTTTTATTTTTCAGGAAGAATTTTTAACAATATTTATTTGCTTTGGTTCTTATCAATTTTTTTCTCAAAAAAAACATTTGTCCAACATTTTTTGTCGTGGCTTTTTTTCTCACTGATTTTTGGAAAAGTTGAAATGAATCAATGAATTCTTAGAAGCCAACAGCTGCAGCAGAAACAACGTGATTAATCAGCAGCAGCAAAAGCAGAAAATGTCTTCAAAATCAAAAAATGGTTCATTAAAAAATGGTTTATTTAATCAATCTTCAATCACTTCAACATCATCAATTTCATCAAATAATTCAACATCAACAGCATCGCTATCTGGAATGCCTTCAACATCAAAATCAAATAATGGAGTTGGAGCTTCAAAATATACATCATTTCCATCAAGAAGCAGCGTGAAAAGTCTTTCACATTTGGGTAAGTGTAAGGGATGGGATATATTAAAAAGCGGAGGATATTGTATAATTAAGAAGATTAACGTTTATTTAATCAATATGGATATAATATGTAGCGTTACAATATCCACTTGTAACAATATGGATAAGGATAGTATCGATTTTTTCTGGGTTTCATATATCCAACTAAAAATAATAGTTATTTAGTGAATAAACTTTATGAGTAAACCCATGAGGGATTTGATGTTGCTGAAAAGATGTATTATATCCATTTTTAAGCACACTTCTATAACTTTATAACAATGCAGCTCGGCAATTCCCTATTGATAATTTTGTCCCAACATTGAAAAAATACAAATTTTTGCCATTGTTTAAGCTGCTACCGTAACCAGCTACATATTTTTGATGCAGAAAAACATTTTGTTTATTTTAAAGTTTATCTAAAACCAGCCCCTCCACTTATCACTATTAAAGCTTTCTGCAGCAAATATTTAGTTCCGTAATTTTATATTTATGTATCCATTTTTCAAGCTTCATTATATCTCCTCCTCCATCCATATTCGCTTCCTTGCTGCTGTTGTTCCAATTGCAACTAATACTACTGCTGCTACTAAAGAGTCACAGCTGTATTTGTTTCTTCTTTTTCCTTCTAAAGAAGGAATGGCGCCCAAAAAGAAAAAATTGCATTTAAAACAAAATGTTTAAGCATTCTAAAGAAACGCGCAATATTCATTTTTTATAACAAAAAAAAGTAGTTCAATGTAGGAACGCGCGCAGCAATGTGCGACGCCAGTGTTCCCTTTCATTTTTTTTATCCAAAAGAAAATGCAAAGAGAGGTATACTGTATAAATTAAAAGTTTTTTTTAAATTTCGATTTTTATCCTAATATACGTAAAAAAATGCGCTGATTCCGAAAATCAAACTTTTAATTACTATTTATTTACAAAAAAATAAAAATTTTCAGAGAAAACCGTATTTTTTTACGTTTTTTTCATGAGGTTGTATTACACTCCACGAGGTTCCGGTCTAGAATCAGGTCTATCAGATTCAGAATTTTTTTCTGCATCGAATAGTATTTTTAAAAATTGAGCGAAAGTGAGCGGTCAAAAGTTTGCGTCTATGGCGCAGTGGAGAAAGCGCCGCGCATCAGTCCTTCGGTCACTGGTTCGACTCCAAAAATCGTAAACTTTTTTAAAAAAAAGAACTGTTTTTATTTTCGGCTTCCCCACAGCCGAAAGCTTATGTGTACCAAAAATCAGCTCAATCGGAGATAAAAAATATTTTTGCGTTTCAGCTGGGAATCGAACCAGCACTATCGCCTTTGAAAAAAATTTTTTTTTGCTGCAAAAAAAGTGTTGTTTGCGAACGCATCACGAAAATATTTATGAAGAAAAAGTGTTCCCCGGATAAAAAAAATTAATTTTTTTGTTTTTTTATCCATTAATTAAACTTTAATATTAATATCTTTTTATTTTTTCTTTTTTTATTTCCAATGATTTTTTTACGGCGATTCTAATGCTACCAAACTTACAGCATTTGGCGAACTTTGAAAAAACTGCGCGCGTTCCTAGTTCAATGACCAAAAATTTGCAAAAAAAAGGAAGTAAAGAAAGCAAACGTTGAAAAAACAAAAACAATTTTGTTTTTTTTAATATATTCCTTTTTTGTTTTAGTTTTAACTTTCATTAAGCTTTTTTGTGAAATGTATTATATTTATTTTGGTGTTAAACGTGAATATTTTATAATAATATTACAATAATTTTTTAGATGGATTAGCAATGGCAGCACAAAATCGAACAAAATCTTTGCCAACTTCTGTGGAAATGAAAGACAAATTGGAGCCAACAACGAGTTTGTGTCTAACAATAATTATTATTACTGTAATCTTTATATCTATTTCAGGATTTGCATTTGCGGATTTACTTGTAACTGTTTTAAGATTGGATTTTATTAAAGCTGATGATGAAAGTTCGCTGTAAGTTTGTTTTTTATCAACAGAGATACATATTTAATCTTACTACTGTTTCAGAAAATTCCCACATGATGCTTTAGAACTTGTTCTACGATATTGTGATCTTCCAACAAAAACGAATAATTGCCTTCGAGCACATATGAATGGTGATAATATGACAGATGATATTGCATCGTTAATAATGGTAATAAAAAAAGATCCATATGTTGAAGCACATGGTTGTGTAATGTTGCTGGGGTCAATGTTGATGATGATTATCGAATGTGGAAATTATGATTCTCGATATCGTGTACTTTTACGACATATCGCTGCTTTATTAGGTGTTTTATGGGATGATTTTGAAGATGTTGAAGATACTTTAACAGATTTTATTATTAGTGAACAATATGTTGAAAGCGAGTAAGTTTAAATTAGATTTTGATGGAAGGAAAAGAGAGAATGTTGGGGATGGGATAATAATAGATATAATAATTAAGAGATTTCTAACTATAGCTTAAGTCATCAACAAGAAGAGGAAGTAGATGAAGGGTTGGTTTTAGATGTTGTGATAGTGATAGTAACTGTAGTTTAAATGTTGTAAATTTTGTTACTGTAGTTGTAGTATTTATTCAAAGTGTTGTATTTTTTGCAAATCTTTTTCTTTTTTAGTGAAACAAAACAATTAAAAGAAAAAACTGCAAAAATGAAAAAGTATAAAAGATATGCGATGATTGGCGCAGCAACAGGCGTCGGGGGAGTACTGATTGGTTTGTGTCTAACAATGATTATTTATTATTACTGTAATCTCTATATCTATTTCAGGACTTACTGGTGGATTAGCTGCTCCTCTGGTTGCTGCTGGAGCTGGTGCAGTTTTTGGTACAAGTGCTGTTGCTGCAATTGGGTTGAGTACAACAGCAGGTGCAGCAGTTTTAGGATCTGCTTTTGGTGTTGCTGGTGCTGGGCTAGCTGGTTATAAAATGCAAAAACGAGTTGGAGCAATTGAAGAATTTAGTGTTGAAACTTTATCAGATGAAAATAGTTTGCATGTTACTTTATGTGTTTCTGGATGGATTGAAGATGTAAGTTTTTTTGGGTTTTTAATGTTGGAATATATCCATCTTCTTTAACATTAATTTCCACTCCATTTTTTAGACTTCTGATCATGCTTTTCAACAACAATGGCGACATTTATGGATGTCGAAAGAACAATATACTCTTCGATATGAATCAAAATATTTGTTAGAATTAGGAAAAGCAATTGATTATTTAATGACATGTGCAGTAACATTTGCGATTCAACATACTTTAATGGAAACTGCTCTCGCGGGTTTAGTATCAGCTGTGGCATGGCCCGTTGCGCTTTTATCTGCTTCATCTGTAATTGATAATCCATGGAATGTTTGTGTTTCACGGGCAACAGAAGTTGGAGAACATTTAGCTGATATTTTATTAGCTCGACATCATGGTAAACGTCCAATTACTTTAATCGGTTTTTCACTTGGTGCCCGGGTTATTTATCATTGTTTATTAGCAATGAGTAAAAGACAAGATTGTGTTGGAATTATTGAAGATGTTGTTTTACTTGGTGCACCTGTAACAGCTTCAACAAAACAATGGGAACAAATGTGTACGGTAGTTGGTGGACGAATTATTAATGGGTATTGTAGTACAGATTGGTTGTTGAGGTTGGTTTATTTTTATTAAAATAAATTTGTAAAATAAGTTAAGCAAATTTGTACACTGTAGCTATAGAAAACTTGTTCCATGTATTTTTAACAAACGTTAATTTCTTCCTCCCATTTCAGATTCCTTTATCGTACTATGAATGTTCAATTCACTATCGCTGGAACGGGACCAGTTCAAAGTAAAACGGAAAAGAAAATTGTTAATTTCAATCTTTCACATATAATCAAAGGACATTTGGATTATTCTCGAAAGCTTACAGAAGTTCTTGAAGCAGTTGGAATAAAAGTTACTCCCCGTTCAAAAGAATCAAATGATGATCTCCAAAATCTTGAAAAAGAACAAATTGAAAAAGACAGAAAAGAAGGAAAAGAAAAAGATGCGTCAGAATTTTATCAAAACTAATTTATTTATTCATTCATTCATTGTTTAAACTGTGATAATTTTTTTGTAATTGCTTTTCCGGTGTTTGTGCAATGCATGTTTTCAAAAAAGTTTTGTAAATAAAATTTCTTTAACTTTTTTGTTTAAAATCTGTTGAAGAAAATCGCAATTTCTGGGATACTGTAATCTTTGCCAAAATTGAAAAACTTTTTGTGTGCTTTAGAAAACGTTAACTGCATTTATTAAAACATATTAGGGGATGTGCAATCTCCAACACCTAAAAATTTTAATTTAAAAGCTGCTGACAAATCTCTATTTTCGAGAAATGTCATAGGAGGTCAGCCACAAACGAAAATAAGTGCAATGTTGAAACCTCACCCTAAAGATTTTTGATCACAAGAGCCTTTGAGCCAAGCCGTCGATTTTATTTCTCTTTTATTTGCAACAAAACGAAAGACAAAACAGAGAAAAAAAGAAATCATACATTTCTTTGGTGAAAAAAGGAGAAATTTTTATTGCGCAAAATTATCTGACAAAAACACTGATATTTAAACTATTAGTTGCATTTTAGGATTACTGTAATCCAAAAAGATTAACGTAAAATCCTTGTTGGCAAATTGTTTTGTTTTGCCAACAGCAATTTATTTCGAAAAGCAAAAAAAAATAACAAGTTTGCTTACAAACCTTTTGTAATTTGTTTAGATTCTATTCTATTCTAAACTTTAGAACTTAAAATTATTATCAAATAACTTCTCATATTAAAACCACTCTCCTATATTTTCTCTGAATAAGCTGATTATTAATTTAGTATTTGACTGTAAGAATGAATGATATTCAAGTTTTATCATTTTCAACTTCACCATCTTCTTCATCTCAAACATACACATTTAAACATCCATATCCGCAGCAATTCTCTCTTTCATTTCCAATTATTAAATACATGATCAAAAATCCTCAAAATGGAAAAGTTTGGAAAAAATTAATTCTTACGTGCAAATATTTTTATTCAAAGAAGCATGTCCTTCCTATTGAAAATTTGGAAAATATTTATCATTCGAAATGTAAAGCTGATAAAGAAATTTTTGATTCATCGAACTTCTTTCCAAAATTATGGGTTTATTGTACTTTGTATTCCGGTATTAGTTCAAATATTTCGTCTTTAATACCTAAATTTTATGAATTTGTTCTTCGCGGTTTGCATATTTCAAATCAAATTTTAACATTTAATGATTATCAAGAACTTACAAAATCTGGTTCTATAATGATGCTTAATATATATGACTGTACAATTAAACATTCTGATGGCACAATTGTTACCGCTGATAAACTTCTTGAAAATCTTCAACAACTTGGAATATTTTTATTGTGAGTTTTTTTAAACGACTTTGAATTTTTAATTGATTATTTCTAGATCTTGTACAGAAAATTCAATAATGTTTCAATCTGATACAGCTACAAAAATTGTTCAACATTTTAATAAAATTCAACGTCTTTTTTGTTTTACTTTAACTGGGCTTACAGAAAATTTTAATTTTTCTTCTTTTAAAGATTATTTCTTAGTAATTTTTTAAAAGTTAATTTTAGGAAATTAAAGAACTGTGTTTTTAGAAGAATGAAACTGTTTCCATTACACTTGAGTTTAATAATGTTTCTGCTGTTTACAAAGAAATGGTCGAAAATATTATAAAAGAAACCAAGAAAAATCCAGCTTTGAAAACTCCAGTAACAAAATTTAATTAAATTCTTTGTGCCAATTTCCGCTTTTTTAAATAAATCTTTTATTTACTTTTTTGGCTTATAATTTCATAGCTGTTTTTGTTACGGTTTTATTACTTATATCATATGTTTGATTAGATCGTCTTCGTTTTGTTAAAATTTTATTTTCAACAATAAATTATACAAACAAAAAAACTCATTCATAAAATGGACTAATTTTACTTAAAACTACCGTATTATGAGTTTTAGAAATATAACCTTTGATTTTTTTCTTCGCAATTAAATTTGATAACACACAAACAACTTCATCAATATGTCGAATATCTTCACCAAGAAATTTCAAAAGATGCATAAACATCTCAATTTTGATTTGAGGTCTTCCGATAATTGTTGCAAGTCGTTTGAATAGAGCCAAATAAGTTAATTGTGCCAGCTTTTCAAACATTAAATATACACCAGATTTCATTAAAAATTGACGATTTGAAATAATTCCTTGTCGCAAATATCGAATATTTCCATCTCGTACACCTTGAGCAATAATTTTAAATTCATTCAAATTGTAATCTTCTAATACAGAATCAAGTGGAATTTCCCCCAAAAACATTTTAACAGGAATCCAATAAATTAAAATTCGCCGTTTATTTTCCAAATATTTTTCAGGACAATATTTGAATGCATATTCAAGAGATTTATCAGCTAAAAAAGCGCACTTATCTATTTTGGAAGAGATGTACGGTGTAAACACATACCTGTTTGGAGATCAGAATCAAACATTGCCTTTTTACCAAGATAAAAATTATATGTAACCAATTCAGAAAGTGGAATTCGAGCTTTAAAAGAAACACTGAGATTATCGATTGCACGAATAAGCGGCTTTAACAATGCCATTTTGTTTGACTAAAAGAATACATTAAAGTTCAAAACAAAAAAGATTAGAATTACCTCAAAATATGATTGCATCAACAATAAAGTCAATGGAAAGATTGCAACTTTCTTTGATTCTTTCAAGGTTAAACGATTATCCGAAACACATGATCGATAAATATTCATAAATTGATTTGCAACATCATCATTGTAATCGACAGTAGAATCTTCATCCAAATTTGATTCAGTTGCTTGAGCCTTTTTTGCTAATCGTCGAAGATCAAAACAAAGTGGATAAAGTAATGGCAAAAACCAATTACAATCTTTTGATTTTTGAATAATTTCTTTTAAGAATACAGTAACCATTGACATTTGCATTGAATATGCTTTATACCATTCTTCTTTTGCAACATAATAACAAACAGAGATATGAGCAGCAACAAATTCACAATAAATTTCATCTGAAGAATTAACATCCAAAACGATATCTGGATTTTCAACCTTAAAATGTTAAATTATAAACAGAAAAGACGTTTAAATAAGACAAACTTGTAAAAAATTACATAAAACATGATCATGATCAAGAGATAAAAGTGGTGCAATAAGAGTTGTAGCTGTCCAATTATGATATCCCAAATATTCCATTACTGTCGAAACATATGATTCTAATGAATCAATTGCAATTTGATTATCAGTAAACAAATCATTTGGGTCAAATTCTTCTGTTACACTTGTTTCTTCATAATCTTGATAGTCTTCTTCTTCAATTATCTTGTTATTTTTTGATGGAGAAGGATTTTGATGTTGGGTTGTCAAAGCTGAAGTTGAAGTTCCACCAAAAATTGAACCACCTTGTGCTGGAAGAATGCGACCAAATTTGCTTCCTTCTGCACCTTTAGCAAATGGATTCATATCTGAGATAAAAAGCTATAAAATAAGATTTAAAGGATTGATAGTTTAAATGTACAAAACTTAAATTCAGTGAGTAAAATTTTGCTTTTTTTTTTAAAAAATTTGTAGAATTTATTGAATAACTGTTATGACACATTTTGCCAAAAAATTAGAAAAAATTTTTAGCATCAATTTTTTATAAAAACTTGTAAAAGTTAAAAAAACAATTGTTTCTATTACTTATTTTGCTATCATTAGTTACAACAAATTATTGTATCTTCATTTACTCCACCTTCTACAAACAAAGCTATAATGAGTGAAGAACTTGGTAGTCATAAAATAAAGCTTGAACAAGTAAGTTTTTTTAACATGTTTATCTTTAACGCTTATATCATCATCTTTAAGGTTGAAGTCGCGCTTGCTGCAGATCCAAACAATGAAGATTTATTAAAACTTAAATCAGATTTGGAAGAAATTATTGCAGTTACACAAGAATTATATCAAATTTCTGGAACCGCTGAATCAAGCAATAATCGAACATCAAAAACTGAACAACTATCAAATCATAAATGGAAGGTTGCTTAGTTACTTTTATTTCCGTTAATTACATTATTGTTTTATAGGTTGGTGATAGATGTATGGCAAGAACAAAGAACGGACAAAAGAATGTTGCAATTATTGATGGAATTACACAAGAAAAGGCTGCAATTACTTTCATAAGTTTGTATACTCTATGCTTCCTTTTTTAAAGGTTTTTTACAGATAATGGTACAAAAGAAATTGTTAAATTGAATGAACTTGGTGTTGCAGCAGTTGTAGAAGAAAAAAATTATGTTTTTCAGAAAAAAGATGGTGGAATTTCAAAAAAAGATTGGAGACTTGAAAAAGAACGAAGAAAGGTCCGAGCACAAAAGAAAGAACAACGAAAGAAAGCAATTGAAGAAGAACAAGAAAAAGAAAAGAAAACATGGAAGAATTTTAATCAAAAAGCATTAAATAAAGGTTTCAAGGTTGGTATTGTTTTGAAAAGGGGTTTAGTATAAACACGAGTATACCGTAGTCTTGGAACGTAGCTTTTTGTAAGCAAATTTTCATTCGTATTTTTTAGGGTATTAAACGAATTGCTGCTTCCGGA
Organism: Panagrolaimus sp. PS1159; assembly: GCA_963922195.1. Classification (NCBI taxonomy): domain Eukaryota; kingdom Metazoa; phylum Nematoda; class Chromadorea; order Rhabditida; family Panagrolaimidae; genus Panagrolaimus; species Panagrolaimus sp. PS1159. Next base: position 2,546,420 of record CAWUHW010000004.1, read on the forward strand.
TCAGCAGCAGATGGGTCACATATTGGAGCTGCAGGTTCTTCTAATCCAAAACAAGTATCATCTCGTACTCCATCAGGCTTAAATTGGACAAATAGAGGAAACATGGATTCTTTGTTTTAAAGCGTGATTTGTTTTTGTATGTTTTTGTTTTTGAGTATGATTTTTATTTTTACTTTCTCTGTTTTTTATTTCATAAATTTACGTAGATACGCTTTATTTCAACACTTAAAAAACATTATTAAAAATTCATGGAATAATACGGAAATTTTGGTCGAAAATTATCAGGACCTTGTCTTTTTTCATTATTAATTTTGCATCGAATTCTGCCTTCAATAAAATTAGCAGTTTCAAGATCTTTTGTTGCTGATACGGTATTTGCGGCTGCTGCAATTTATTCCTTGAATGAAATAGTTCCAATAAAAACTGGAATTAACGCTGATGGACCTGATTTTCTTTTTGTTTTATCATTTCTTTTGTTTTTGGCATTTCCATTTTAAAAAACTGTGTAAAGTTTATATAAATTCTGTGCATTAAACTAAAATAAGATAAAAAAACGTCAGTTATTTGCTTCAAAGTTGCAATAAGCTTTTTTTAAAAATCACCAATTTTATTATTTGATTAAAAGTTTTATCCAATTTAATTATCTGCAATTTTTTGCTGAGAAATTTGTTCAAAATATATTTTTTGTTCATTATTTAGAGTTCTTTTGCTTTTAGAAGTAAACAAAATAATTAAATATTAATTAAATTAATTAATTATTTCCAATTTTTTTCCGTAATAAATGATAATCGTATTTTAAACAAGAAACTTCTTTTTTATTGTTCTTAAATTTGAAAATACAAATTTTATTTATAATAAAGTCCAGTGTTATCTCTGATATTTTTTTCATATCCGGAGTAGTATCTTTCTACCAAAACCTTCCGGAAATTGATATTAATAAATTATTTTTAAGGTTTAAAATCTTTTCAAAGTTAATTTCTTTCAGTATTCTTGCATCATTCTTTTTTAGCCCAAAATACCATTTCCCAAGTTTTCGAACAGGTGAATTTTATTTTTTACGAAGGCGTTAAACAATATTCTAAAAACATAAAAAATGACCAATATGAAATTCTTAAAAAAACTGAATGTTTTAATTTGTACTTTTTTAAATTTTTAAGCGAGATTTGCAGGTGTAATATGTGGTACTACAGTGCGCAATTTACTTTTAATCATTTTTAACAGATTATTATTAAAGATTTAAATTTCCTTTATTACTTTTTTTGTGCCACTGATATTCAGAGTTTGTGTTCATAGAATCTGTTTTAAGTGTCACTTTTAACTTTTATCGGTTCCAATAAAACCATATTTTCTTTTAATTAAACATGTAATAAAATTTCACGGTAAAATTGTGGTAACGTATTTTTTAAAGTTAGACACATTTAATGATTACTGTAAAAAACTATAATTTTTGTACAAATGTGTACCAATTTCTTCAAACTCTTTTGGATTTCCTGTTAAAATAAGCCTATAATTTTGTAAATGTTTTACAGTTTTAAATTTGGTTTATTTTATGAGTAACGAAAAAAAGTATAGTGCACTTTAAAGGGAAATTTAGTTTTTTTAAAAATTAGATTTGTAAATGAAATTAGATAGAACTTTCTATGCTCAAAATTTTTGTTTTATTTCAAAAATAATTTAATTACAAAAATATGTATCTAACCATGTCACTTTTGAAGTATACCTAAAAGCATGTCGATAGATTAAGCAGATGTATTTTTGTTAAAATAGAATGTATGTAAACTTTCAGTTTTTGCTTCCAACATTTATTAATTTTAAGCTTTATTAATTTTTAAAAAAGCAAAAGTATTTTATGTTTTTTGAGCAATTAATATTAAAAAAACAAATAGGAAATAAGCCTTTTGTATTGTAGAAAAAATTGTCGTAATTATAAATTTTGACTTTGTATTAATAAATATATTTATTCATAGCAGATGTTTTTCATTTCTCTAAACTATTATCGATTTTAATATTTTAATATTTTTTTAAAGTTAGTTTTGTCGTTGCTTTCCTCTTGGTTTTCTTCTTCTTTCTTTTACATTGAAGTTTCCTCGTATTTCGATAAAACGTGCTATTAAACCTATTTTTGTATTAATTTGCTGTACTTGAACTTTTAAGAAAAGATATTATTATTGGGGTGTGTTATTTTACATGCCCATTAAAATAAGCAGTTTCTTTAAATGCTTTGTGAAAATCAGCCTTTTTGTGCTTAAAAGTCAGTAAATTAAATAAATTTTAACGACAACACCTTAATTTCGTTAAATGGCATATCATTAATTTTTTGCTTTTTTCTTTTCACTAACGTTTTATTTTCTTTAACCGTGTTTTTATTTCATTTGATTTTGTCCACACTTTTGCAAATTTTCAGCATTCTCAACAGCAACAACAAAAAAAGAGAGATGAATGCCACAGAAGGTTTAAAACAAAATTATGTTTTTATTTATATTTCTGTTATCAGTGATAATTTTATTTTGCTTCTTGCATTTATAGTCACTCTTATTTCATTATATACAATTGTAAAAGGAAAAAAATTTCATCCAAATTTAAGAATTTTATTCGTTAATCAATTCATAGCAAATATCATTTTTATTGTTATAAAGTAAGTTCAAATTTGATAAAATCATTAAAAAATGGGATCTTCATTAATTATTTCAACAAGGATCTCGGGGTAAAAGTGGATTTGGAATATCTGCTATGAACTCTGACATTGCTTGGGATAAAACTTGTTCTGGAATTTTCCAAAGTTACAGAAATTTTGTTAATAACATTCTTTTAGATTAATTTTGTTAGCTGATCTCTTTCAACGAAAAGAATTTTTGTCTCCTCCAACTTTAAATGTCTTTAATAGCATTTTAGCTGGATTATATGAATTTTTTACATTAAATTTATTAATGATTTTGCTTGAAAGATCTCATAGTACAGCAAAAGCGGCAAAATATGAAAATTATTTTGCTTTAAAACAATCAATACTTCTCACAATTATGCCAGTAAGTGCGCCAATTGAAGGCATTTTAAAAAACTTTAAATTTTAGTGGATTATTTCAATAACGCTAATTTTAATAACACTATTTCAACTTCTTAATATGAACATTTTTATATGGTGTATTTTTGCCTTTGATGTTTTATCACTTGTGGTAAGTTTCACTTAAAAAAAATATAAAATAGTAACTGTGGAATGACTAAAAAATATCGCTTTAGTGTTTTTTAATATTATTTAATTTTAATAAACGAAAATTAAATGAATATTCTTTGGGAACAACGTTATCACATCGATTTCAAGTTCAAGAAAATATTTTAACAATGAGATTTCTTGCAATTTTATGTTTTACATATTCCGTTTATTTAATTATATCAATTTTACCAACATACTTTTATGTTGCTTCAAACATCAATGAAATGTAAGCTTTCTTAGAAACCAAAATATCATTAAAAGGTCATTGTGTTATCGTATCCTTTTTGACTTTAAATAATATTTCCACTTAATTAAAACCGTTTTTTTCAGTGAAAATACATATGAAATTATATTTTGGGGTTGCATCTTAGATAATTTCACAGCTCTTAATTGTTTATTGTCTTCATTGGTGTTTCTGCTACCGTATAGAAAACTTTTTCAGTGGTAATAATTTTTATTAAATAATCCTGGAATTTTTGTATTCGTTATAAAAATAATACGGTCGTTTCATAAATTTTTTTATAGGAGATCGTCAAAAATTACAATGACAAATGTTGCAGAAATTCAGCGTCAACTCTATTTTGAACAATTAAGAAAACAATGGACCTAAAATATATTTATCGTTAATTTTTTTCAAAGATTTTGTAATAAAACTTTTTTCACTTCAAAAAATTTTTCATTTCGGGTGATTTTATTCAAGTTTTCATTATCGAGATTATAAGCTTTTTTATTGTATTGTTTTTGGTAATAAAATTTTTTTCGAAAATTATCGTGAATTCTGTGTTTATATTTAAGTAAAAAGCTTTGAAATAGTTTTGGTTTTGCAAAAATTTTATTAAGAGATATTCTGTAAATTGTTCAAAAGGATTTTAAATTTTTATTTTCGCACCCTAACAAAAAAATGTAAAAAAGTTAGAAAAAACAATAAAACTAACAAAATATATGCCATCAAAATTTTTATTCATTATCCCTTTTATCCATCAATTTTCCCTCTGTTGTAACCATCTCTTTTCGAAGTTCTTCGTATCTTTTTATTGCTTGTTTTAATTCGGCTGTTGAACGGCGTTGCTGAAAATTTAAAAAAAAAACAATTAATTTTATATCAATTTTTGAAATATGTTTTTACCTGTTCTTCTAAACGTGGAAGCAACAATGAAAATTCAGCAACTGTCATTCGACAATTAAATAATTCTTGATTTTTTGTTTGAAGCTAAAAACATTTTTTGTTTGGTAAACTTCAAGAACATTCTTGTTTCTATCTTTTTGAAGCAAAAAAACTGAAACTTACTTGTGTATTTAATCTATCAATTTCTTCTTTGAGTTCTTCATTTTGAATTTTTTGTGCAGCAAGCTCACTTTCATCCTGCAAAAAGAGTATACTGTATTTTTTTGTAAATCCATCCTTCCTAAATTTGTTTTTGCATATCCGGATTTATTTTTGGCATTTAAAAATAATCTTTATAAAAAAAAGTGATGGAATATTGCTTTAACAAATTAATTTCCTTTTTTTTGTAAATACAAAATGTCTATTACTAATTTTCATTAAGTATAATGTTGCCTTTTCTTGGATATTATTTTTAATTACTTTAAGTAAAAACCCTAATAAGATTTGCTGAATTTTTGGATTTTCTGGAAAAACGAGTACGTGTATTATGAAAAAAAGGTTTCTGACGTCATGTCTACAATGCATTGTTAAAATTAATTTAAAATTTATAACTTTTAAATTTTAACAATATACATCATTTCTTTGTTCCCAAGTTATAATTTAAGAATAATTAATTGCGGGAAGTAAAAAAAGCTTCTGCTCATTTATTATGCTAATCCCATTTAGTATCTATTTTTAAATTGCCATATTGCTATCTTTTGACTTTACTTTTCTGTGCGTTGAATAAACTTTACATCAGATAAGAAAATAAAATTAATCAGGAAATTCCCCTGTTAACTTAAAAAAAACTTTTAATCTTCTTTTTAAAAATTGCTTAATCTGTATAGTTTTCACAAAGCTTAAATGTTATAAAAATATCCAACATCATCCAGTTTAAATAAAGAGTTATATAAATTTTTTGATGTTTGAATGTTAAATCTCATGTTTTTTCTGCCGCAGATTTTCTTTTGATTAAATCTCAACCGCTGAAACAAAATCCCTGATATTATATTTAAGTTTTTTACCGAAACACACTTTTTTGAAAAGTAACTCATTTAAAAGTGATTTCAAAATCAGTATTGCGTCGAAGTTTTTCCAAAATCGACAAAGCTGTTCAAAATTTTAATATTTGTAAAAAGTTTTACATGAAGTCACTTACTTGTAAAATTCTAATATCCCGTTTTAATGCAGAATTTTCTGTTCGTAAAATAGCTAATTCTTCAAACTTTTTGGCATCGTATTGCTAAAATATTCTTTTCATTTTAATAACTTTTCATTATATTTTTACGGTATCACCTGAATTTCGATATTTGTATCTCCGTCATTTGTTTCTTCTTTTTCCTAAAATAAGTCATTATAACTTGTTTACAGTGAACTCAAAAAAATAACCTCATTATTTTCTTCTTCCTTTTCAAAGATACCAAATAATCGAATTACGTCATAGAGTTTTGCCCGAGTTCGACAACTTGGACAATTTTTTTCATTTTCAACTCCTGAATTCTAAAAAGTTTACTAAAGATGGTTTTCACTTATTTTACCTTTAAATCATCATAATCAATCGTTGATAATAATTTTACAATATTAAAGTTTTTTTTTTCAAGAACAAATGAAAAATCTTACCAAAAGCCAACTATGAATACAACGAAAATGAAAAACATGCCCACATTGAATTGCTGCAATTGGGGCATTTACAAGAGAATTCATACAAATTGAACATTGCTGTGATTTAAATGACATTTTCAGCCAGTTTTTTTCAGCTGCTCTAATTTTGAACTGACCTTGTGATTTTTTATTCTCATCGCTTTTTAAATACTTGATCGATTTCGTTGCCAATGTTCAAAGCAGCTGTTACTGCTTTTAGCAAAAAAAAAAGATGGTTTTTGAAACCAAAACACAGCTGTGACAAAAAAAGTTAGAGATAGGATCAACATAAAATTCTGTTTCAAAAATTTTTTTTGCAATATTTCAAAAATCTGCAATTCCGTTCTTTTTTATGATAAAAAGATAAAAACCAGCTTTTACTGGTGTTAATTTCTTTTTCAACTTTTAAAATTTTTCTTACACTAAAGCCAAAAAAACATTTCATTTATAAAATTTTGTGCTAACATTTGTTACAAAAGAGATGTCAATGACAAGAAAAATGAAAAATAAAAACACCCTCATGGCACAAATTTTTCATATACAGAATGATGAAATTCTAATGGTCTTCTTTTATGTTTTTGACCCCAAAAATTGTACCTCACAAAAAAGCATAAGTTGAATATAACACAAATTTTATCTTCCATTTTTAACTTTATTTTCGTTTTTGCTTGATTTGCTAGAAAGTGCATTTAGATTTTTGTTAACACTTCCATTAATAATTGCATTGACCTTTTAATGATGTACAGTATATTTTCCTTTTTTTTATTCGTTGCTTTTGTAATTTAAACTTTAAATTGTTGCCTTTTTATTCAAATGCCCTTTAGTTGTATTTTTAATCTTTTGACCACGTGGCAAGCTTAATTATTTAAATAAATATGAGTCAAAACAAATGACGTAAAAATTCTAAAAAGTTTTTCTTTGAAAAAAGATTAAAAAATTTGTCATTGTTTTATTGAGCAATTTTTTGTTGAAAATCTTCCTACTATTATGAAATAAAAATGATACTGTAGCATTGAAAACTGCTTTTATTTACCCCTCGCTTTTTTTCACAATCTTTCTTTTTTTCACATTAAAAAAAGAAAAAATTGCAAATCCAGGGTACTTTATTATAATATAAAGTCTTTGCCTTTGCAACATATTTTTTACGTAATAATACAGGGTGGTTCAAGAATCTTTCCCCCCATAAATGTTGATCGCAAATTAATACTATTAAAAAAATCGAAAAACCGACTTCACATTCGTTTTTAGCACCTAATAGGAACGAGGTATCATAAAAAAAATCAAATTTTTAAGACCTAAAATTTTCGAGTTTAGCTTGGTCCCCCCTGTCAAAAATTTTTCAAAAAATGAAGAAAGAAAAAAATTGAAAATTTTTGACAGGGGGGACCAAGCTAAACTCGAAAATTTTAGGTCTTAAAAATTTGATTTTTTTTATGATACCTCGTTCCTATTAGGTGCAAAAAACGAATGTGAAGTCGGTTTTTCAATTTTTTTAATAGTATTAATTTGCGATCAACATTTATGGGGGGAAAAATTCTTGAATCACCCTGTATATTAATTTATGTGCTTTGTAGTTTAATTTTTAAAAATGAGATTAGTGATGTACTTTTTTTCTTCAAAATGTTGAAAGGCAAAAATCTAATAACTTTTTAAATCTGCAAAATATGATTAACACAAGTTAGCTCAAAAAATGGACTTGAAGTTTTGGAAATTATTTAATCTCCTGCCTTTCATAAAAATGATTAATGAAGTTAGAAAATGAGTAAATTTGTCATAATTTTTTAAATGATGCATTAAAAAAAATATGCAAAAAAATTAAGTCCAAAAGTCCAGTTTTTAGTCAACAATGAATTCATTAATGAAACTCATAGTTCCGATAATTATGATTAAAAATATTATTTTTATGCCTGTTAAAATGTGTTCGTTTGTTTAAACATTAAAAATGAAGAGTTGGTTTTGGAAATGTTAAATTGTAATTTGCTGGGGGCATTTTTTTGGGGTGGGGGGTAGTTCTGATAATTATGATTAAAAACTGTAAAAACCTTATGCTTTTTTTGTTTTTGTCTAAAAAACGTAAACACAATTTTTTTGTTGAAAAAAACACAAAAAGACGCATACATTTTAAAACTAAATTTATATTTGCTCTCAATGTTCAAAAGAACAAGAACTTTTTCGTAGGTGCAAAGTCATTTAAACAATTTCACCTGTTATTTTCATCATATCAAAAATTTATCATCAAGTCTATAACCGAGATATTGACTCCCTTCATTTTCAGAACATGTCTCATGCAAATACAACCGACACATTTTTCACAGATGTTTTTTTGGATTTTTATTAATCAAAATTTTTAATGCCTTTGCAAAAAAAAAGAAACTCAACGATTTTTTGATGTTTTAAAATTTGTATTTAAGAACCGATAAATTCTTTGAAATCGTATTCTTTGTAAAAATTTTTTTGTAGTTATTAGTTTTTTTTGTATGAGCAAAAAAGCATTTTAAAAAAGAAAAAAAACGTTAATACTGTTTTTCAAAATTCAAATCTTGTTTTTTTTCATTTTTGTTTTTAGAAAAAATGGTTTAGCTTACGTAATTTGTTGGATTTATATTTAAAAACATGTGATTTTTCTTTGAATGATCGTTTTTTCTTCGAAGAAAAATAAGATTATTTACTTAAAAATACATTCTGAGAAACATATATACACCATCTTTTTTACAAATGTTTTTTTTTGTTTTTGTGGTAAGTTAAATACCCGAATGAGGGTTACGGTAGTTTTATTTGAGGTTATTTTAACTTGAAAATAAAAATTAAAAAGATTGACCAATTTACAAAAAATTTAAAGTATATTTTTTTTTAAATGAATATAAAAAAATAATTCCGTTAAAAAATGGATTGTTATTTATTTTAAATCACCAAAAATCACACATATCTGCAATTTCAAAGATTATTTAATCCCTTTAGTAATCTATGTGTTATTTTTTATTTCGTATCATAATGATATAAATAGTAAAATGTTTTGTATAATGCTCTGCAAACGATATGATGTTTCCGATGTTATTTATTTTCCCTAAATATCACAAATTTATGATTTTTCGGTTTTGGGGTTTAAAAAAACAATATTTTAAAGGACTTGAAAAAAGCTTTTTTAATTTAAAACAAATACTGTCTTTTTCTATTCATTTTGAATGAAAATGAAAAGATTTGAGGGGGACTATTTTGTTTTTCATTGAAATTTAGAAAAAAAGCCTATCTTTTAACTTATTTTTTTCAGTGGCGTTTTTGTTGCAGCTTGCGCACAACCCACTTTCTTTTTGGATCTGTCGTGAGTTGTAAATCTACTCAGAGACTTGTTTTGCAAATTTTAGAGGGATACAGTAAAACATTAAACCCACATTTGGCACAAAAATAAAAATTTATTTTTAAAACATTATTTGTATTTACATCCCTTGATAATTTCCTTTAATTAATATTAATGTTATTAAATACCACACAATAAACATTTTTTTTCGGAGTTCAAAAACCTAAAAATTACAACCATTAATTATAGCATTCCCTCGGGGGATTTTTTTGGGACACTGTTTCAATGGCCCCCACATATATTTTTCGCTATTCTTTTTTAAGTATGATTATTTCACTTTGACTTTTTTTTCATTACTGTAATTACGCAAATATTTTATATCATCCTACGAAAACACAAATTTCAATGAAAAACAAAAAAGTCCCCCTCAAATCTTTTCAATTTCATTCAAAGTGAATAAAAAAAGACAATATTTGTTTTAAACTTTTTTTTTTCATTTATACTTCCTTTCTGTGACGATAATCTTTAAATACGAATAAAAAGTTCATTAAAATATGAATAATAATTGTTTTTATTTAAAAAAGGGCAAAAATATATTATTGGATACGTTTTGAGACTCTTTTTTTAAAAAAGACAAAGTTGTTACTTTGGAGACCACATTGCATGTCTTAGAAAAACAATAAAAACAAAAGTTACAAAAAAATGTGTTTTTTTATGGTTATTCGAAGTTTTTTCTTTTGTTACTTTTTTTTGTGTGTAGTATTAAAAAAACTGGCTTTTGTATCGGTATTTGAAAAAAAATACATTTACTGTATTAGGAAAAAAATGACGAAGACGAGTAACAATAAATGATTATTAGTGATTTAAAACAGAGTTCAAGAACATTGGAGTTTTGTGTTTTGTATGGGTTTTTAATTAATTTGGAATACTATAGACAAAAATCATTGACATTTAGTTTTTTTATGGTTATTTCATTAAACGATAAAAATAAGCAATCTTTTACAATGTAATTAATTCCGTCTATTAAAACATTCTGCGAACGTTGAATTATATATTACAAAACAATATCACTTCCTTCTGGAATTACATCCCCAGTGATTGGTTTTTTAGCTTTTAGCTGGCTTTTCTGATATAAATGATAGTTGATATTATTAGATTTATCCCTGGATTATTAAAAAAATAAAAGCAACATATTTTATAGTTTTTAATGATACAGTAACATTTAAAAAGGTATTATTAAATTAATTTTCTTCGTTATTAGTTTTCTGACAAAAATTATTTTTCTCGAAAACTTGTTAACTGTTCAACAGACAATAAATCTTTCGATTACTCGGAATTCTAGTAATTCTTTGCTGAATTGAGTTTCGTATTAATTACAGCTTAAAATAACAAAAAACGATAATTAATGCTAGATTTTACCTTAATGTTGTAACTTCTTTTTTACAGGCTATTGCACAAAAAAGTTTCCTTATTTCTTGTTTGCTTTTGTCTACAACAACTGAAATTTTTAAATTAAGTTATGAACACTCTAATTTTTATCTTTTATCTTTTTTTGGATATAGAACTCTAAACACACATAGGCGAGCCTGGCCGAAGATTTTTTAAAATTTGGCCTTTTTATCCACAGGGGAGACCATTTTGAATTATTTTTGAGACATTTTCTAGCTCGTTTTATCTCGAATGGGTCCTTGTTTTGCTTCCTAATTCTCGGAAATTTCAGCACTCGTCTCCCCCAAAACCCAATGCACCCACCACTGATCTACGGCCGACAGTCGGCCGGTGTCGGTAAATTCGCCCATGTGTGACTCAAAATACCAAAAATTTTTACTAAAAATCCAAATTTTTTTAAAAATATTTTAGGAATAACTGCATTTTACATTTCAAACCAACCTGAAAATCTGGCAAAAACAATATGTTTTTTTGTCATTCTCCATTGACGAAAATAGAAATGAAAAAAAAACAACAACATTATTTTGCTTGATTTGCAGATTCACATTTCTAAGGAAATCAACTTTTCGTGTTAAAATAATAACTTCGTAGTGTATAAAAAGTTGTAGTGCATTAACGGCTCCTCTCTCAAGTTATACTGTAATAGAACGTCAGCACTTGTTAATTTAAAAATAAATAAGTTTTTTTAGACTTAAGAGACCATCTTTCTTATTATAACTTTATTTTATTTTAAAGGATTAAAAAGATTAATAGTTGTAAGTACTAGTTCCAAAATTAATTCCAATTTAATTGCAATTTTATGTTTTTGCATAAAGATTTTATGTTTGCAAATTTTCATTAATCTTATTTTAAAGAACAGCTATTTCAAATTTGCAAAGATTTTTCATGATAATCATTCCGGTGTGCAAAAAAAATAAATTTTTTAAGAAAGATAGCTTTCTTTAAAAAGGTATGTCAAAAAATTTTCCGCAATTGTTGTTCCCAAATTTTGAAACTGCAGCGCATATGCACGAGTTAAACTTTTTATTTGTTAGAAATGTTTTTCTTTGATGCATTTTTAATAAAGAGACATACATAAGATACAAAAAATCCAAAAGAAGACAAACATAAGATACACTTTCTGCCCATTAAGTTATATAAAATTAATTACTTGCTTTTTAAAAATAATAAGAAAAAACACTACGTTTCTTTTAATAACGCTTGATTAAATTAAACGTAAATAATAATGTCGCAGAACATTTGTTTGACTCAGATTTTATATTCTTGAATTCATTGAATTTTTCCATCTTTTAAAATGTCTACATAGTTTCATAAGTTTGTTGTTCATAGTTTTAACCACGTGAAAAACAAATAATTCCAAGATACTTTAAATTTTTTTTTATAAATAAATAAAAACATCATTTTAACAAGTTCATTTCAAAATCCCACATTTTTAATATAAGTACAGAGTTTAAAATCCCATGTTTTTAATTATATTAAATGTATTTCATTTATGTTAACTGATACAAAAATTTTTTTTGAATTTTGTATCAGTTAACAAAAAAACATCAGAAAAATGTTTACATGTGTTTAACGTTGGTGTGGGCAAAATGGAACAACCGCAGTTTACTTTGAAATCCAGTTTAAAAATATTGAAAGGGGATAATACTAAAATATTTAAATATATAATTGATTTATTTTTTTGGAATAATTTTATTTTTAATTTATCATTGTTTATACCTAATATTTTAGAGGAATAAACTGTTTATAATAAACAAAATAAAATTCCACCGTTTTTTTCGGCGTGCTAAGTTGATAACAAAAAATGATACAAAAAATCCACATTTTTTTCAAATGCCCGAAAAATATATACTCTTTAAGCAAACTGTATCTGTGACTTAAATAAAAAACTCATAACACATTCTCATTATTAAATTAAATATAAACTCTCTGAATTGTACACGACATTTTCGTTATTTTGAGGCGTGGAGACTTACATTTGAATTATCACGTATAGAAAATTACAGTCCCTAATTGCTTTATACTGTAATAAGAGGTGTGGCATAAAAAAAGAAGCTGCTATAAAAAGGAAAATTTTAAGCTGAAAATTATCAGAGGTCCTGGAAGCTGAAGATGTAAAACTTAAGACTTATGATGATTTTTTTAGTTGCTACTATGACTAAAATGATATTTTTGGTTGAATTTGATTACTCTCATAAAATTTAAATTTGATTATCAAAATGAAATAACAAAATAAATTTGTTATTTCACTTTAATTTTAAAAATGTTATTCAAAAGGTCGTTCGATGTATGCTAACATGACCTTATTTTAGCTACGAACTTTTGACAAAAAAAATAAAATTTATTCAACTAAAATTAATTAAAAATAAAAACATAGGTAATCTTGAATAAATTTCGTGTTTTTTCTTATTTTTATTACATTTATGACATAATAAATATATGTCATTCGCGTGTTAGTTTATAATATTATTGTTTGCAAAAAAATAATGGAAAGAAAAGCACCGGCCGACAAAATTTAAAAAACGATTTTCGTTAAAAATAGAAAAAAAATTTTCCATTCGGGAACCTTTTTCAAGATGTGGTTATTTTGACTAAACTTTAAAACTTTTTTTGAGCATTTGTGGGTAAGATAACGGCATTTTTAGATTTCAGAATCGTTTTTAACGACCTCGAAAATGGTTGGGCGCCAGCTTTTTTGATAAAAATGCGTTTAGTCGATTTTCGAAAATTCATGGATCTTGGGGTATATATGCTTTGAGGTTTTTGGTTCATAAATTCGCCATTCGATGATAATCCATATGACTGAACAAGTTGAATACTATCATCTGCAATAAAAATAACACAATAATTTATTCAATCGCACCAAGGATATATGTTTTTTGACAAAAAAGGATTACATCATATATACCCCAAGATCCATGATATAGTAAAATATGTAAAATTTGTCCAATATAGTTGTAATAAGTATTAGAAAAGCATCCTTGAGCAATATCTGAAAGATTAAAGTATTAATAGATGATTAAAAAGAAAGAAGAAACTTACCTGCTCGATGTTTGATATTTTGATCGTCTGCTTCTCCAACATTCAAGATTTTCAACCACATTCAATTTTGGGACAAAATACACATGTTTTGGCTCATTTTTTAGCTAGATATAGATATTAGCTTGCTTATTAATGCCTTTTAGCAATATATATGGCAATAATAGCTGATTCTGAGATATTTTACTCCAACATGAATTTTCGAAAATCGGCTAAACGCATTTTTATCAAAAAAGCTGGCGCCCAACCATTTTCGAGGTCGTTAAAAACGATTCTGAAATCTAAAAATGCCGTTATCTTACCCACAAATGCTCAAAAAAAGTTTTAAAGTTTTAAAGCTTCACCAAAATGCTCCCAAGCGGAAAAAATTTTTTCCTTTTTTAACGAAAATCGTTTTTTAAAATTTGTCGGCCGGTGAAAAGGCGTAACAAAAGAAAAAAAGGAGGAGATTTATAAGCATATAAAAAGGGGGATAGTCTGATATATAAGTAACAAATTTTTTAAATAAGGCTTAAAAAAGGTTTACTTAAGGATTTTGACTTGAATATATATCTTAGTTAAAACAGAAAAAAACGCTCTATTAATTTTAATAATTTTTTATTGTTAAAACTTTGATTCCAAATTAAATTTCGTCCAAAAAGACGAAGTCAAAGTCAAAAACTTTTAAAAAACTTTGTCATCGTTTTTTTCCACAATTTTTCGGATGCTCGAAGAACCAAAAATATTTCTAAACTTGCTTAGGGATTGTCCAGACGTGACGTCACGCAAAAATCCCAAATTATTTTTAAAATAATAAAATTTGAGCAAATGTAGTAAAATAATTTTTTAGTGTTAAATTCCAGTGTTTCAACAAATAGTTTCAATATATAATTCTAATTTATCGTTTTTAAAAGTTTATTTGGCTCAAATTTCTGCTGGTTTCAGTTACTTCCCTTTTTTTGCTACTCTTTTTTCCGGCTCGCTGAGAACACGTTCTTTTTTTCCTCCCCCAATTTACGTCCGCGTCCGTTGGAAACAAAATGCTTATTTTAAAAAAGTAGTTTAAAAACAAACAATTTTTTGTATTTAAATGTAGTTTATAATGTAGTAAAAAACGGCGTTGTAAAACAGTCATACAAAATAACATAAATAAATACTTGTCTCTTGAGAAAATAAAAGTGATAAACTTGATTTTTAAAAGTGCTTGAATATTTTAGATTAATTTTTATAGATAAGGATACCAATTGTTCGGCTTCTTTAAAAGTTGCTGTTTAGCCAGCATAAACTTTGATTACTGTATTTTGTAGTTTACGTTTTTCCTATTGTTTTTGCCCCTTCCTTTTTTCTGTTTTTCTACTGTAAAAATCTGATATCAAATTTTTTTTTAAATATTAAAAATACAATATTTATTTATTGTATCGGGAGTGTTTTTTTCACTGAAATATAAAAAAAAGATTTGTATCTGCTTTTTTCTTTTTTTTATAGCTTTTACAAAAATAGAACCGAAAGAATCTATGCTTCCTTCTTTTTTTCCTTTTTTGTTTTTGCAGATTTTTTACAAATTTCAAAGACCCTTTGTTTTTTTCCTTATAAAAAGTCCAGAAAAACACAAAATCTTATTTTTTATTAAACAATTGAACTTCCAATGTTATTGTTTAGAAAATAAAAATATTGTTCTATTGAAACCATTGTTAAAAAAAACTTACGCGCATCCTGTTTTTGTTCATCAATTTTTAAAAATTAATGAACAAAAAATAGGAAAAAATAAAAATTGTCTCAAAATTTGTAGCGTGTTTTTGCTTCTATAAAACTGCAAAAGAAAATTTTTTTTATATTCTTTGAAATTTTAGGTAAATTATATCATTTTTCTTGTTAAAGTTTTAAAAAAAAAACTATAATGGAATTATTAGCTGTTATTATTCTTTTATCTGGATTTCTTTCACTTTCATCTGCATATAAATTAGCACAAAAATTTCCACTTGAATATCAAAGAATTCCACAAATTTCGTCATCAGATTTTGGTACAATATTACCGTATGAAATAGAAAATAGAGATTTGGTAGGAACATTTGAAGCATTCAGACCACTTTCTGCTGAATATGAATCTACACTAGATACGGTAAGCAATATTTTTACATAATATTATGTAAGATTTAAAAAATAAAAACTGCTGTAAAAAGTTTATATAATGTCACATTTGGCATATTCGAAATTCCTCGATAAAATCTTTTATTAAAAAATTTTTGGATGCTGACTATATTTTTTAAAAGAAAAGCTTCTCAGCTTTTTTTGAAATTTAAAAATAAGTAGGTTATCTATCAAAATTCTTTTTATTTATTAATGCATTAAAACTGTAATACAAAAGTTAGAACATCCGTTTCTGGATATTAAATTTAAAAAAACTACATTTTTCATAAAAAAAGAAGATTACAGGAATATTATTATTTTTTATGTTTTCAGATTCAACCCCGAAAAAGACGTGCTAGAAATTTGCGCTCACTAATGTATAATCTTCGAGGACAAATAAAACCACTTTGCTTTTTTACTGCAATCCCATGTAGAAGTATTCGTCAATCTAGTTCAATTTAAATGATTGTTGTTTTTTATTTGTATTTCAAAATTTAATAAATGTTAAGAAAAATGAATAAACTTATACGAAAAGGTTTTACAATACAAAAAAACAGCGAAATAAGAAAGCATAAAAATTAGCATTATTTGTTTAAATAAATAATTCTATTAAAATTATTAATAAAACTTAAGGATGGACAAGCCCCGGGGCTGGGGCCGGCTGGGGCTTGAAGTTTGGGCCCCGGGGCTTTTGGAAAGCCCCATGCCGTTATATTTAAAGTTGTCATTGGCTTATAATATTGCATTTGGGTATCAAAATTTACCCCGTTTTGTTCAATGTTGAGTAAATCTAGCCTATATAATATAGGTTAAAAAAAATTGGATCATCTGTCATTTGAAAATAGCAATTTTCGAGAAAAAAAGCTTTTTTTTTTTTTTTTTTTTTTTTAATGTTTCTTTGGGGGCTTTTTCCAAGCCCCCGAGCCCCCAGCCGCAGCCCCGGGGCTTAAAAGCATAACATATTTTTGAGGGCTGGGAAACAGCCGGGGCCCCCAATTTGGGCCCGTCCATCCTTAATAAAACTATTAAAATTTAAAATAGAAAATTTACAAGTTGAAGGTAATTTACGAATCATATCTTTTTCAATACGTTTAACTTTGTGATAAAGTTCTTCAGAAAACATGTCCCAGTTATAACTTCTGATACTTTATTTTTGATAAAAAGTTGCTAAAATGTTATACAATTAAACTTACAGTATGGTCAATCTTGAAACATTAAAATAGAGCAAATAGCTGGTTTTTATCAAAAATAAAGTATCAGAATGACGTTTTTAGGAGTTTACCAAGATATTCCAACCATTTTAAGAAAAAAAAATTTTTTGAAAATTTTATGATTTTGCCTTGGTCCCCCCTGTAAAAAAGGGAAAAAACGTGAAATTTTGCACAAATCACTCAATATTTCTTTATCGGATCGAAGATAATTCTCAAAAACAAAATCTGATATATCTTTAGGGTCCTGCTAATATGGCTTAAATACTAAAACAGTTTAATTAATGTTCAAAAAAAAGAAATTAAAAAAATAAGCTATTACTCCAAATCGAGCAAAAACGAAAAATCAATAGCATTTCTCCGCTATTGCATTTAAATGCAAACAGTGATTTACAATCATTTTGTCATATCTTTTTCATGATTAAGTAATATTAAAAAAACATACAATGGTTAAATTTATTGATGATAATTCGTGTTTAAGTTATAAAACAAACATGTTCAACATCAAAAAACATGGCGTTGGCATTCGGTCACAAAAAAAAGTTGAACCTGCTGTGCAGTTATAATTCAAATGACAAGAAACAATAGTTGGATTTTTCGAAAAAAATCAATAATTCATATATGATTCATGAAATTGAAAAACTCACTAAATTCACCAAAAGCTTCAAAATCAAAAGGTTCTTGAACATTTTGCAAACACGAATATTTGAAAATGGCAAAAGTTCAGCAAGTTTTTGAGCAGTTTCAGATGTTATTTCGTCATCATTGAATGTTTTAGTTTATCGTATCAAAAAATTATTTTTTTTATAAGTTTTGTATAAAAAATATGGATAATTTACTACACTTCTATTATCCATATTTGCAAAGGAAAATGTGACAGCAATTGTTGCAAAGAAACAATTGAAGACATTTTTAATTTTTCTCAAAATAAAAGTAGCATACAAAAAACGAATTTTCAAACTTTTGAAAAAAAATGAAAAAAAGTGACACGATAAACTGAAGAAGTACCATTTTTTCTTTAAACTTTTTTCAATAATCATGTTTTTCTTGTTATCACAAAAACTTATCACTTTTCTTGCAGCTTTCACATCCATTTGAAAAAAAAATTGCTTTTAAATTACAAATAATTCAAAGAAAGTTGCTGCATTTTTAAGACATCTTTAAAATTTCGTAAAAAAAGCATTAAAATTTGTAAAAATAACCAAACATTTGATTCAAGCAGTTTATATAATTATTCATATGTTTTTCGATGTGTAATGGCACGTATTTAAATAATTAAAAATAATATATGCGCTCATTGTTTTTAGAAGAATAATAGCGCTTACGTAAGTATGAATTTTATAGGATCAAAAGTGATAAGTAATTACTTATCACTTTTGATCCTATAAAATTCAATGACACTTTTTTTGGTTGACATTTTTTAAATTTCCGTGTATTCAAAATAACATTTTTTAAAGATTTTTTTGGTTTAGTAAAAATTTTTCTGAAAGTAATAATTATTTGATTCTTGAGTTAACTAATTGTTTTGATTTTTACCCTTTTAAAAGCCAGTAATAACGCCGTTATTATAACAGTGATTTATTGTTTTTTCATGATTTTTTGTACGTATGAAGTTTCTGTGATATTGTTTAAAATGTCATAAACATAAATAAATTACCAATATTTTCTTCCAGAAACAGTCAAGGTTAAACTTAACAAGATTTTTTTTACTTTTACTAAAAAGTTGGTAAATCAATTTTTTTAATAAGCCTTTTTTAAATTTCTTAATTTCTCACGATTAGTTAATTTTATTGCCATTTTTTTCTGTTTGCATAACCGTGGGTATATTTTTTAAGAAATTTAACAGAATAAAAACTTGAGCATTTTGTATTTAAATATTCGAGAAAAAAACTTTTTTCTCCTTTTTTTAGTCAAGCTTTTTGTCTTAGAAAAAGTGGATTTAAGATTCTTTCAAAAAAATATCATTTTTCCAATTTTCTTTTTCTTTTTTATTAGCAAATTTTCTTTTAATAAAAAAATGGATCCCCAAAAAAAGAAGTAAGTAACAAAGTGGAAAAAAGAAAAAAAGGAAATGAAACCTTTTTTTTATTCTGATTTATTACTGATGCTTTTACATTTCTCTCTTCTTTTTTTACCCATTTCCAATTGTTTTTTTTTCTCTCGTATTTACGAGCCTTCAAAAATAGCTTTAAATATTCAATATTCAACATTGAAAAATAAAAAGCTTTTTTGTCTATCAAAGAAAAAGGGAAGAATATCGTAGGAGGGGCATCAATGGGCATCGTTTTGTTTCGCCTTGTAATGTTTACATAATTAAAAATTTTCTTTGTATCTGTTTTTTTGAAAAATTTCTTGGATTTCTTTTTTTTCATGTTTTTTGTAGTTCTTTTTTCCCAAATGACGTATAAGAGGTAAAAGAGGTGGTTTACGCTTATATTATAAATTGAAGCTTTAAAATTTATTGGTTTTTATTTTATTCCGTTTTTTTTTCTTTTTATAGTTACAGTAGTTACCACAAAAAATATCCTTTTTATTTAGGTTTAGGTTTTTTGTTCTAAGAATTTCGCCTACAAAAATAAAAAATCTTGTTTTGTATCCCTTTAGTTTTTTTATATTTGTATTTTTGAAGTTTTATGACTAAATTTTTTCGAAACCTGGTTTAAAAAAGTTTTTGCATTTTCCTTTTTGTTTTAAATGGTAATAATTTTAGGAAATTTTATTAATTTCAAAAAATGGCAGGTGGGCTCAAATTTTTATATTACAGCCAAAATCAAAAGCCTCCAGCTACTCGGACATTAAGTTCAAGGTGAAACTTCTAAATTTGCTGTTCCAAATCATATTACATAATAGCTTTCGTTTCAGAACCGAGCAACCCGTTGAAGAATTTAAAAAACGTTTTCGTCGAAGTGGAAGTGTTGGGCTACCATTTTTTCCGGAAGAAGATCTTCGATCTCTTAGGGTAAAAATATATTAGTTTTAATTTAGCAATAAATTAGATGTTTTTATAGGGATTACAAAGTCAACAAACAATTGATGAAACCGATGAAGATGGAGTTAAAACAATTAGCGTTATTGTTCGAACCATTAATGTTAATAATGCATTTCGACGAATTTTGGGTGCAATTCCGGTGAGTTGACTTACTTTAGCATAATCCTTATTTATTGATAAACCAAAAATTTGCATTTGTAGGAAAATGCAAAAATTAAGCATGTTGAATCCCGTGACCCTAAATCTAAAGCCAAAAATGAGATTGAAGTTTTTCTTGAATTAGAAGTTGAAGAAGAAACTGTTCCAATTGTTGAAAAAATCAGCAATGCTGGATTTACTGCGATTGAGTTAAATCGAACTTATACTCCAAAAGGTGCACTTGAAGTTAGTGATCCTGGTTCAGCAGATGCTTTAAGTGGATCAGTATGGTTCCCAAAATCAATTTATGATTTGGATATTTGTTGTCGTCGAGTTATTATGTATGGGGCTGGATTAGATGCGGATCATCCTGTAAGTGATATTGGCAGGGATAAAGTGAAAGAATGAAAGCTGTTTTTAGGGGTTCAAAGATGAAGAATATCGAAAACGGCGATTGATGTTTGCTGATATTGCTTTAAACTATAAACAGTAAGTTCGAAGCATTGTTGACATTGATAATGTTATTTATGCTAATTTGATGAAATTTTTGTCAACCAATAAAAACTTTTTTAGAGGTGAACCAATTCCACGAGTTCAATACACTGAAAAAGAGACTGCAACATGGGGTGTCATTTATCGAAAGCTTCGAGAACTTCATCAAAAACATGCATGCGCAGAATATTTAGAAAACTTTGAACTTCTTGAACAGCATTGTGGATACTCGGAAAAAAATGTTCCACAACTTGAAGATATTTCAAATTTTCTTAAAAGTTTAATTTTTTGTTTTTTTTATTCAACTCGGAAACATATAACTTTTTAGTGAAAACTGGATTCCGTCTTCGTCCAGTTGCCGGATACCTTTCAGCTCGAGATTTTCTTGCAGGCTTAGCTTTCCGAGTTTTTAATTGTACTCAATACGTTCGACATCATGCTGATCCATTTTATACTCCTGAACCGTAAGTTTTAATAACTTTTTTAAGTCAAAAGAGTGGATTTTTGCTGCAGGTTGCGCGCAACCCACTTTTTTTCTTTGAACTGGGTTGCCGTGATTTTGAAAAAATATTTCAACTCATGATGCAATAACTTTTTAGTGACACAGTTCATGAATTAATGGGACATATGGCACTTTTTGCTGATCCAGATTTCGCACAATTTTCACAAGAAATTGGTCTTGCTTCTTTGGGAACTTCAGATGAAGATTTGAGTAAACTTGCAACACTCTACTTTTTTTCAATTGAATTTGGAATGTGCTGTGTTGGAAATGATCAAAAAACTAATAAACCAAAATACAAAATTTATGGAGCTGGTTTACTTTCATCTGCTGGAGAACTTCAACATGCCGTTGGAGGAAAAGCTGAAATTGTTCGATTTGACCCTGATCGAGTTGTTCAACAGGAATGCCTTATTACAACTTTTCAAGATTCATATTTTTATACAAAAAACTTCGATGAAGCTCAACAAAAATTGCGGTTAGTCTTTTTATAAAATTTAAATTTTGGCAAAATTTTAAAAACCTAAATTTAAACCTTTTTTTATTTTTTAAAAACGAAAAAAACTTTTTAATTTCTTTTTTTTCATTCAAAAAAATAAAAATTTTTCCCGCGCACTTTTATTTTTTTCTAAAAAATGATGACGCAAGCCGTCTTTTCTGCTTTAAAGGAGATTCGTAACTTGATGCATTGCGAAATATTTTTTGAAAAAAACCGCCAAAACGTGAGAAATTGAAAATCAGGGTTTTCCGTTCGAGAACCTTTTTTCTTCGGGTTTAATTTTTTTTAATACTAAAAAAGATATTGATAATACTTTTGTAAATATATTTTTTTGATTAAAAATCAACGAATATTACGTTTAATTTTAATTTTTTATTGTAACTTGTTTTTTTACCGCGTGTTACATGTATTTATGCTAATGATTATGTTTTTTTATCATTTTTTTCGCTAAAAAAGTGTTATTAACGTTTTTTTTCCTTGCATATATATTTTTTAGCTTTTTTTAGACTACTATCTCCATAAATGATCTTGGGAGCAGCGAATAGAAGGTGAGTTTAGCTAATGCAGGTTAGTTTAGTTTCATTTTTTGTTTTTAACGGTACTTATTTCATATATTTATAGGTTCATTGCTTTTTGTTGCTGAAAATGCATGGTATTGCTGGTGCCACACCGATGGCTTTGGATTATTGATGGTAGCGTTAGGGATAGGTTTGTTTGGCTGGGGGACTGGTGTTTGTTGAAAAGTCCAGTCAGTCCCCACATATGGCCATCTTTTTCTTTTGCCAATGGCGTCCAAACTAAAGGACGAAACGTCATTGGTTTTATATTTACTTTTTTAGGTTTATAATTTCTCTTTTAGCTGTTCTAGATATTGTTGGTGCTGCAGCTGGAGCCGATAATGGAAATCGGAGGTATGTTTGTTTTATCATATATGCTCTTTTATAGGTAATCAATGCTTGTTCTGGTGCTGTTGAAGAAATGTTTGAAGCTGCTTCTCGTGTTTATAAGAATTGTTTTTCTTGTTGTTATTTTTCTTTTTGGTTATAATAATAAATATTTTGATGATTTTATATTTAGTACTCTGCGTTGATACCACTGCTT